>CAXKVV010000187.1:0-64434 GCA_964058805.1 Schoenoplectus triqueter | reverse complement strand
GTGTTTATTTATCATTATATTAATTATTATTATTATCATCGTTATTACAATAATCCAAATTTCAAATTTCAAAGTCACTATTCAAAAATAATCCAAATTTCAAAGTCACTATTAAAAAAAAAAGGTCTTTACAAAAGAGATAACATTAATTATATAATTTTTAATATAGTGGATGTGTTATAAATTTAACAAAAAAAATAATATTTTCATTATAAACCATCGCATCATAAAAAAATTATAATATACCTAAAGATCCATATTCTCTCCAAAAATTAATCAATAAATTTCAGTCAATCTTATCTGTGGTAGGATCATAAGATTAATAATGAGTAGAGATAGAATAGTGACTTTGAAAAGTAAGAAATTAGATTTAAGATTTGCGAAATGAGTAAAAGAAATTTAAAGAAGGATGTTTGTTAAAAAAAGAAAAAAATCTTTGCAAAATTAGGTGAGCATCGGGTCGTTCGTCAAATTGAACGGATTTAGATTATTCGACTGATGGTTAATAATAGGGAAAATTAGTGGCATGCCACCTCAAAACTTTAAATTTAGCAAAATGCCACTTCAAAACTTTAACTCCCTCTAATGCCACCCTAAAATAAGTTCATTTAGTCTTTTGCCACACTTATATATTTTTTGTTCATTTTTAAATTTAGCAAAATGTCATTTTAAAACTTTAACTCCCTCTAATGCCACCCTAAAATAAGTTCATTTAGTCTTTTGCCACACTTATATATTTTTTGTTCATTTTTAATTAAGTTCAGTAAAATATCACTGTATTTTTGGAATATATTTTTTAATTTCAAAAATACCCTCTCATTTATGTCTGATATATCTTTTCCTAGTAATTTTATCTGTAAAAATCGTTGACATGTCTGCAAAATGCGTAATTATTTTAGCAAATGTCAAATCAAATACTTTTTTATTTTATTCTACAATAGAGAAAATAGTCAACAAATAAATCATACTAAAATATTCTATCCAAATAACCCATAAAGAAAATTATAAAAATACATTTATATATGCTTACAAATAGAATTTTCGCTTTTAAAGTTCTGAGTTATGATACTCATAATCTAAAATTTGCTTTCTACATTACGCATTTTGCACAGATATCAACGATTTTAACATATGAAATTAGTAGGAAAAGATAAATCAGACAGAAATGAGGGTATTTTTGGAATTAAAAAATACATCAAAAAATACATTGATATTTTACTGAACTTAATTAAAAATGAACAAAAAATATATAAATGTAGCAAAAGACTAAATAAATTTATTTTAGAGTGGCATTAGAGGGAGTTAAAGTTTTAAAGTGACATTATGCTAAATTTAAAGTTTTGAAATGGCTTGCGACTAATTTTTCCTTAATAATAGGATGATAAGAGATAAGATCCAGTACAAAATATGGAAAATACCAAGTTTTAGTACACAAAAGTACAAAACCATCGATTAATTGCCTCGACCTATTTTCCTCAGGCGGAGATACAGCGCGGGATCGGATCCGGCGCCAGTTCACTTGCCTCTTTTAACCCTTCCCTCTCTTTTCCCCGTCTGCGCTCCTACATCCTCTCCAACCTATGCAACGAAAACCCTAGGCGACTGGTGTACTACGGAATTGTGTTTTGGTAATATATTCTGTCTTTTTCGTTTTGATACCTTTTGGCTTCTGATTCAAAACCTTAGCGTTGCTCTCGCTCCGTTTGAATCGTATTTACTATCTACTGTTGTGCGAATTTTAGAAGGGAGAACTGGTTTTTCATTGTTTAAAGTAGTTTACTACCTGTCTTAATTGCTTAAATCTGTTTGAAGGGTTTTAATTTAAATAGCTATAATAAATCTGCAGTCTGAGTTACCTGAGTGGAACTTTAGATAATTTATCCTTTGATCCCAATGCTATAGCTCTTTAGGTCTAAGGTGGCATTGTACTGATTAACATTTAATGATCCAAATTAAGTTGAGGTACTCCAGCTGAATTGCCCTTTTATATTTTATTTACAATAACTCATGCTTCCTATATCACTCAAAACTTCATAATATTTAGTAAGATATTCGGTGAGAAGATGGAAGAAAATGCCTCCTGTTTTCCCATATTTCTTAGCATATATGATTTGAATTTGTCATTATGGGATGAAAGAGGGTTGATTATATCAAGCAAAAGTCTCCTTATATGCAATTATTTTTTCCATATTTAATACCAAATGAAACAATTGGACAATTTATTATTTTCAGAAGGAAACAATGGAGACACCGGTAGAGTTGACACCTCCAGATCCAATTGTGATCAGTTCAACCAATGTGAATCAGCCGACTGATGATATTGGCCCACAAAATTCAAACCACGGGTAAGCACTATGCATTGGAGTGTATTTATAAGCTGGTTACTGAACCCATTAGTTGTCTTATCTAGGCGCATAGAACTGTGTCTGAGTGTGTTAACATTATTAAACAGATTACCCTGAATTGTGAAAGTCAATCAATGAGTATTGGCTTGGGCTTGTCTAAAGTCATTTCACTCTGATGTTCACGCTCCTAATTTTATTGTTATTACAATGGAATGGTTAACTTTCAGTTGACCCAGTACTTTTTGTTAAAAGTTTGGAATATGTACAAAAAAGAATAATCCAATGGAAATTTGACATTTGAGCAGTGTTGTCCCATTTGTTTTACTTGGCATCAACTGATCAATTTGGGCAACGCTTCCATGTTTTGGATATCCATTTCATTTTAGATGCCTCTTGTGGTAATTAACCTTACCTTTGCCTCTTCATATAGAGGCCAAGTGCATCACCATTTGGTTAGGCCCACTGTTGGATTTCTGCAAACTGAGGCAACATTAAATTTAGATGTGGCAGGACTGGAAAAAGTTCAGTTTTTCTTTGTTTTGAGAATGATAATGAAATAATTACTAGGAAAAGAAATTCAATTTTTTTATTCTACTTGTAATCTTTTTATTATTGTACTATAGGGAGGCAGAGCCAAAGTTTCAGTTGAGTCCAGAAGAAATTAGAAGCATCATCACAGTCATAGCCGCAACTGGAAAGTTTTGGTAATATATTCTTTAATCAATATCAGATTGTAGTAATTGTGTAGAATCAATACTGTAGAAGGATTTTTTTTTTCTGTGGTGGTCAGGGGGGTTGTTGGTGCCCCTATTGAGATTGAACTAGCAGAGGGAGTTAGGGTTTTTATTCTAGAACCTAGATGGATAATTTATGACTATAAATATCCCAAAACTAAGATTGGTTTTTATGAACGCACAGAATAACAAAAAGTTACTTCTTCTAACGTCACTTCAATAACCATCAGTCATTACAAATGATTTTTATTTAATTTATCTTTCTTATAACAATTCAAATCTCATGCTAAATAATGGCATACATTGACTTTCTACCAGTTAAAATTTAAAAGCTCCCGTATCTGACTGTCGGTAGTTTTGTCATCTTATCAGGCACGATTGGCTCTTTCTAAGAAGCATTTTATCTGAGCAGATGAAGCAGGTATGTTGAGGTATGCTCACATTTTTTTTTAAAGGGTTTAAGGACGACCCATTTATAACCTTGAAGAATTTCATGGGTATTCCTGGAAAGCAGAAAACAAATTCTTTACCAAACTAGAAGCACCTCACCAATATTCCCACTATTACTGGCTGTCAAGCTCTATTGAACATATAAGTATCGTTTTCCTTGGTAAATAAGGTGAGAAATATATGCAGAGGTAGAGACTATTTTATCAGTGAGCAGTCTTGAAAACATCACCATTAAAACTTGAAAGGTTAATTTTAACTCCCCTGGTTAGATGGTATTGGCAGGGTCATCTGCTATATTCGGTTGGTTTTTCAGGCTTTTGTGTTAGCCTTGTTTTGATTTGGTAAAAGTGATATCAGATTTTGCAGGGTGGTTGGGATATGCAGTTTTCTAATTTATTTATTTATATATATATATATATATATATATATATATATATATATATACATTGATTTTGAATTGTTCTGAATAATGAAAGGTCTTGACTGAGTATCCTGAAACACAACGAAGTTCATTATCTGGAGAAACATATAACGAGCTGGTACTTAAGCTTAATGAAGGTACTTTATCCATTGTTTTTTTTAACATTATACAGTTCAGAAAAGGTGTTGCAGTTTTTCCGTTGTGTCTATCTTGGAAACTCATAAACTCGCACTTTAAGCTTAATATGCCTGATAGGTATTACATGAAACATGAGATGCATGTTCATTCATATGACATGAGTGTATATGATGGGAGGGTTTGTTTGGGAACTTCTTGTAATGATTTGATGGTAATTATTTATGACATAAAGTGTATGTTGCCGTATTTTTTGTTTTGCGAGGTATAAATTGCAGAATTTTTGCTTAGATCTGAATATGTCAGTCTCATATCTGGGTTGATTTCCAATACTTATTATTTTTCAGCTCTTCTAAGTTTTGATGAAGGTCCTCCGTTCACTCTTCAAAGGCTTTGTGAGGTCCAGATTTTACAAACTTCTATAGCTGGTGCCTTTTTTATATAAAGTACTCTGTCATTTTGTTATTCAATTTATTTGTCTATTTGCATTTTACAGATCCTTCTGTCACCAAAAAGCACGTACTCCAATATTTCTAAGCTTGCTCTCGCTTTAGAGAAGGTTTACTTATCTACATTTTAAGACTTCTAGATTTTTTTTTCTTGTGTTATCCAACATGCAACTAGTATGCATTCTTTTAAAAATGTTGAGCAGAATTTATTAGTGACTTCCACTCTCACAAGATGCACTGAACCATACCCAAAGATTCCCACCTCACCAGAACAAGCAGAAGAAATCACTGTAGCGGCACCAGTACCACCCCTTGTAGACCAAGCGCTGACACCTATTACTGACCCAGAGCCAAAGCCAGAACGAAATGGTGCGGGGACCACCTCCGAGAGCCTGCCTGTTGTGGGTTACATGGATGAAGAAATGCCTGATGCTGAACTTGAACCTGAGCCAGAAGAGCAAAACCCTAATCCTCCAGATGTAGAGATGCAAGATATGGAAGAAAAGGCACATCAAGATGAAGAAAAGTCTGTGCAAGAGGAAGAGGTGCAAGAACCTAAAAATGATGAGAGCACTGCAACCCCTGTATGTCAGTCAGACTTGGATTCTGCAAGTGGTTCAGCTGGAGAGGAGCTTGTTACAGCTGACAAGGTGGGCCTGCCTTCTGATGAACCGGTGGTGGAGCAGTGAGTGATTTGTTTATTGAGAATATTAATTAATTATCAGTTGTTAGGAACTTCGATAGTTGTTCGGTGTTCTGACTTACCATAAAACATCTTCAGTTTTATTTTTATGTGACGTGCTCTATTAACCTCATTGCTAGGAAGATAATTGGAAAGGGATTGTGGAAATTTTTTAAAAGATTTTCAGTTATTATTACTGGATTACCAAAAGCAATGGTCCAACTTGGTTTCAGAAGGTTCATTTATGCAAATATTGGTTCTTAAATTTATGAAGACACGAATAAACTAGTGCTTAAACTTTGAAATTAAAAAAAAAAACTATGCTTCCTGAATTTGTGGCTTCTTTGCATCAGATCAATCCTTGGACTCTCTCAATAATTGAAGTTAACTCCCTATGGTGTCTTAATACGCAACTTTGGTGAGAGATTCAAGCAATCTAAAAGATTTTGAATTTTAGGTAGTTTTTTTTTTCTATTCTGATGTGAGAGTTATCAGAGAAGTGAGACTATTTTGAGAAATCTTCTTAAAGGATTCATTTGGTTTCACAAAATTTGAAGGATTTAACATAGTGCAAGTACAGTTTGAGGGAACAATTTTGTACATTCCCAGGTGTTAAACGCAGAGCTTTGCATTGAATGTAAGAGAAGCAATTTTGTGGAAAACGATAATTCGGTGTAAATGAATGTCAAAAGAATCTAATTTGTTCTTTCACCAGAACTCTAGGAATAAAATATTTGCGTAATTATAACGATCATGTGACTTTCCAGAGGCGGTACAATACGTGTACCTCGTTCCTCAGAGGAGCATCATTTTAGAGTTTGAATTAAACTAAAACTATACAAGGATTGTACTATTTAATCGCTTTCGCGCCCAAAATAGATATATGTTAGTCATAGATTGAGATTAGAGATCTGAAGCTTGAAATTGATTATTTATCAATCACCACATTGTATAGATACGGTCACATAAGATTTGCCTTTTAATAATTTCTCGAGTGAGAGCAGAAATCTGGGAATTTGGGATCCATGCCTCCTATATAGTACAAGGGTGCTCATGGTTTCACTGGCTGAGAATGCATTAATGTCTGATCCCCTTGTTATTTAATAGATGCGTAGCGTAGATTGGGAATGTACCTTTTTCAAAAATAATAGTATTATTTAAATGAAACTAAATCCAAGCTTCTGTACGATTCTGGCGTTATTCAAATCGGACAATGCCACCGAATAAATAATAGAACCATGCATCCTAGATTCCTAGTCATGACTCTCTTTTTTTCTTCTTCTTTTTTTGAGAAATTTCCCGACAACTTAATGCGAGTAGTTTAATGATGATTTATTTATAATAAAAAGAAGGTAGGCGATCAAATCATCTTATGTAATTAGACGGAGGGAGAAAAACAATGACAGGAGATTCAAATTACATACCTTGTTACCATTATAATAATCGTAATCTCACCCACCAGTGTATTATTTATTTCTCTTAATCCTATACAACGATCTTAATCTCTGCCAGGGCTGCAAACTAATCGAATTCGATCGAACTCTTTGGTGTTTGAGTTTGATTTGAAATTATTTCGAATTAAATCAAATTTGAACTAAAATCGAACTCTAAACGAACTCAATTATTCTAATTTTATATTATCATAAATAACTAGAGATAAAATAATTAATATTTTATCCATTTTAGATTAAAATTTTAAGAAATTAACTAATATTTATTAATTTAATAATAAATTAATAATATCTCATTAATTTTATAATAAAATAATTATGTTATTGTATATATTATTGACTAAATAATTAAAAATATATGTAAATAACTACATATCGAACTATTACGAATCAAACTCGAATTAGTTCATTAAAATTATTATCGAACCGAACTTGAATCGAACTAATAAAAAAGTCTAATCGAACAAACCGAACTCGAACTAAAATCGAATCGAACACCGAACGAATTACGAACTTTTCTTGTAGCCCTATCGGCCACTGATATATTTGCTCTCTCTCTCTTTTGAAATCTTTGCAGAAGATGTAAAGTCGTGGGTAGGTATTGAACTCTCAACCTTTGAGTAGAACAACTCTAGTACTTTTTACTAGTCAACTGAGCTACCGCCCGTTTCCCCTCTCTCTCTACGCTTCATTTATGGAGATCAGATACATATGGATCTCTTTAATTAATACGATGGGAACTAGTTTTTATATACTTCTTATTACACTACAATAGAACTGAGCTTTACTAACACCAATTTACTAACGGTTTTTAGTGAAAACCGTAAGTAACATTAGGCGGTGGTATTTTGAAAAATAAGTTCAACTATTTTCTAATGGTTTGGAAGAAGAAACGTTACAAAAACATGTCAAAAAGTGTAAAAAAATTATCGGACAACTTTTGCTAAGGGTTTCTTATAAAAAAATGTTAGGAAAGATTTTTGTGTTGGGTTTTGCTAACGATTTTTAATAAAAAAACTGTTAGGAAAGGTTTTTGCGCTGGGTTTTGCTAATGGTTTCTTATAAAAAACCGTTAGGAAAGGTTTTTTCGCTGGGTTTTGCTAACAGTTATTTACAAAAAATCTTTAACAAAGATTCATGCGCAAAAAAAACTAATATATCACATCTCACCAATAACATTTGCTCCCACGAATTGCTCATCTCACCGTTCGTTCAATTTGAATAAACAAAATGCACGTATAGTTTAAAACAATTGTAATTAAATTCATTTTCCATTCTATAACCCCCACGTCCCCATCTTAGTTTTGTGACTTTTGTCCCTAATTTGAACCATCGGTCGGAATAACAATGACATATTATTCGTAATAATAATGGAGATAATTGAATTAGGAGTCAAGTTCTCTAACTTCATAAATATATTCAAGTTATGAATATAGTGTTTATTAACGTCATTTTAAAAAGAGAAGTATGTGTTTGGTCCTTGGATTGAACCTGAAAAGGAATAAACGACCATCGAATCATGCTGATGTAACCTATCATTATTTTTAGTCCATATAAATGACTTTCTTCCCCCATCCCTGTCAAGCTTAATTATACACTTAACAAACTAATTGTATATGTCGTTTGCTTTGGATTTCACCAGCCACTAGCCTGTCCTTCATCAAGATTCAGAAAACAAATATATGTATATATAACTCAATAAGGTCAATAATACATCAGTTCAGAATTCATGCAAGTAGAAAAAGTTCTGAAAAAAAAAGAGGATTGTAAATGAAAAGACAGCACTTCTGGAAAAGGAATCCATATCCTCTGCTGCGCTGTACGTGGACCGTTAGATTTTCTCGTGATTCAAGTCAGCACAGATCTCGAAATGATCCAACGGTCCACGTTCTGTACAGCGAGGTACTGCGCGGCAGAGGAACAGGACTCCTGGAAAAGAGTAGGCTGACGAGAGGCAACTAACTACTTTTCTCCACACACACACAAAAAAAAAAGACTTGTCTCGTTACTTCTAAAAACTGCAAATATAGATTAGTATCCACAATCAGTCATAAAAAAATTGATAAAAGAAACCATAATTCTTTTAGTATACTGTCCCACTTCCACATCATCAAAGTGGAGTTGAAATTGTGAAGCAACGAGATTACAAAACTTGTGCAGTTTTGTATTGGAGTGCTGTAGAAAAAATGAAGAAATTTTATAAAAGAGTAATAGTTCTGATCTTCTCTATTTTTTTAGCCTTGATGCAAATCTTCTTGATCTCTTTTTTTGGAAATTGGAAGTATAATATCACATGGGACTGAGAGTCTGAGCCTGAGATTTCTGAAAAAGTTTCCTTGCCAAACCAATAGCCAATAGTACCACACTACCACTGCTAAGGGTTAAGGACATCTCCTGTTTGTGAGAAATGGAGAAGATCAGACTTAGGAATAGGGATCAATGATCAATGGGTTTGGTAACTTGTTGTAGCCTCCTCATACATAAAGTAACAAGACATCCTTACTTTTGAAAGAATTGCGAAACCCTCTCTGAAATATGTACTATTTAAAAGTGTTTTCTGAAAAGTATATCTATAGATAACATTTGCGAATTTGTGCATTCTGTTTTTTTATGATATTTGAGCAAACGTATTGTTGTTATCTTTTTGTAAAATATGAATAAGAGAAGGGAATGTTCCATATTATTTGTTAGATAGGAAAAAAAATACGTACTCAAAGACTTAAATGGTGGAGTTTGCTATCCTAAAAATTCAATCATCCAATGTACATAGGACAACTTAGATTTTTAACTATTAATATTTCCCAGAATATTTTGTTTTCAAGCTATATAAAAAAAATTAGTTCAAACCCTCATTCATGATTTAGCAGATATATAATGTACATTTTATTGTGGTATTTAGGATCACAATTTCTAAACTATGAGTACATGATTAGTAGCGGATCTCAAAAGATCAAGTGGGTTCAATTCAATATAACCCACTCAATTTTACAAAGGAAAATAACTTCAAAAATACACATACTTAATTATTTTATTTTTTTTTGAAGGTCGGTCAGCGAGATACCTACCAATATATTCATTAAAACAAAATAGATAATTATATTCATTTAAAATTATAAATATATCCTCCTGAATAGCTCATGTTAACTCCACTAGCTTGAATTTCTACCTCTGCCTATTATGTTACTATTTTTCTTTTGTAAAAGAGGAAGAACGTTTTTTTTAATATAAAACTTCAGAAAGAGGAAGAATAACTTTCTAATTTATATTTTAAATGTTTTCCATTTGTTATGTTTTTTGTGAGCTCATCGCACGGTTGTGTGAATAAAACACTAAAATAGTTCAGGTTACTGTACCACCAGCTAAAAAGTATTATATATATTTTTCCATTAATTGGACTAGTTAAATGTAAAGATAATCATAAATTCAATCTTTGATGGTATAAAACCATAATATATCGGTGCAAGAAACAAGATTTCAAATTCAAGCAAGCTTTATTTGATGTTTCGAAACATAAATTTTCTGGTCATCTTGTACAATTTTTAAAACGGCATTTTTAAAGGGTAAATCTGTTAAAATCTCTCAAAACCCACCATTGTTTTTGATTTTTTTTCTTAAAGAGCCGACCTCACCACTTATATACACTTCTAAATTTATTTTCACAGAGAGCCATAGGAAGGGCGCAATCCGGACTCACGCCATTTAAAGTATATTTTTCCTGCCCAACAGTTGACTGCGTCCAACCAAGATTCAAGGGCGCAAACCCAATTCATGCCCTTTTAATTCAAACTTGAAGGACACAAGCCATACTCATGCTCTTCAATTAAGCAAGCAGATAGACCTTTTGGCGAACTTTTCATATTGTATTTAAATGTCTCGATCAGAGTTTCCTATCAAAAGTTATAAACGTTTAAAAATCAAATTTTTAGCTCATTAAAAATATAAATATAATTTTAAATATTTATATATATAAATAGTATAAAATTAATTAAATTTATATTAAAAATTATGATTAAAAATATAACCCATCGATAATGAAATGTAAATGTAAGTATAATTAATAGTTAATCAGATTGTATATAATGAGTAGCAGGCTGAAGAATTTCTAAATATGTGTTGATAAGCTGAAAATTTGGTGTTTAAATGTTTATAACTTACGATAGAAAATTCCGATCGGGATATTTAAATATAATCTGAAAACCTCGTGAAAAGGTTCATCTACTAGCTTAATTGAAGTGCACGAGTCGGGTTGCGCCCCTTCAAGTTTGAACTAAAGAGAGTGAGCTAGGCTTGTGCCTTTCAATCTTGGTTGGACACAGTCAGCTGTCACGCATGAAAAATATACTTTGAAAGCGTGAGCCCGAGTTGCGTATTTTTCATATTTTTTTGTGAAAATAAGTTTAGACCGTGACTCTTGATGTAAATAAGTCACTGTTCAAAGTCGTTCTAGAAAGAATTCATTGCCTTTGGTGAATTTTTTTTCTTAGACAACCTTAAATAGTAATTAATTTACGCCAATAACTACGCACTCAATTTATTTTCACAGATGATCATTGCAAGGGCACAACCCGGGCTCACACCCTTCAAAGTGTATTTTTTGTGCCTGGCAGCTGATCACGTGTAACCAAGATTGAAGGGCACAAGCTCAACTCACGCCATTTAGTTCAAACTTGAAGAATGCAAACCTGGCTCACGCTTTTTATTGACCTAACAAATAGATCTTTCTGTGAGATTTTCGGATTGTATTTAAACATTCCGATCCAAGTTTCCTATCAAAAATTATAAATATTTAAAAAATCAGATTTTCAGCTCATTAACATATGTTTAGAAAATTTTCAACCCACTACTCATTATAATAATACAAGTATTTGAATAATAATTGTCATATATATATAAATAGTGAAATGAGTCTAAATAGTTCAAAAAATAATTAATAGCTAACCTGTCGATAATGAAAAAAATTTAAATTTAAATTATAATTTTAAACAATTTGAAGTATTTACATACATAAATATAATTTTAATTATTTATTATATATAATGAGTAGTGGTCTGAAAATTTTCTAAATATTTGTTGATGAGTTGAAAATTTGATATTTAAATGTTTATAATTTTTTTATAGAAAACTCCGATCGGAACGTTTAAATACAATTTGGAAAGCTCGCGGAAAGATCTACATATTGGGTCAAGTAAAGGATATGAGCTGAACTTACATTCTTTAAGTTTGAACTAAATGTCGTGAGCTAAGCTTGCATTTTTCAATCTTGATTAGACGCATTCAACTGTTGGAAATAAAAAATATATTTCGAAGGACGTTAGCCTGAGTTACGTTTTTGCTACTATCATCTATAAAAATAAGTTGAGTATGTAGTTATTAACTTAAATTAGTTAATATTTCAGATTATTTAAGTAAAAATTCCGCCATTTGCTTAGTGTTTCTCCCCTCCAGTTCGCCACTATCTGTGTATTTTTCTCCTCCCGACTCTTCCTCTCCCTCCCCTCTCTCTCAGATCCACTCCTCCCCGCCTCTCCGGCGCAACTTAGTAGTCATCCATCCGTACAAACCCTAGCTCTCTCTCTCATCGGCGCGATGGCCTCACCGACCGGTAATCCCAACCCCTCTGCCCCTCCTCCCCAACCTTCCGCCCCTTTTGAGCTCGCAAAGCTATTCAGACCGCCTAACGCCAATACCAACCCAAACCCTAACCCAAACCAGCCTTCACCCACCACCGCCGGATTCTACGGCGGCGCCTCCCCTCCGCCTCCTAACGGCCCTTACTCTTACCCTCCGGCCACCCCTCCCTACCACATCCGTCCATATATGCCCTATGCACCAGCTGAATCCAACATACCTCGTCCTGTCATATCTTATCCCCTCCAAAATCCTACTAATCCCATGGTTACAAACCCTAGCCCCAACCCTGGCGCTCGCCTCATGCAATTACTTGGCAACACAGCTCCTTCCCACCTTGAATCAGCAGTCTCCATGCCTCCCCAAAACCCCGGCCAAAACCCTAATACTCCACCAACCTCAGTCATTTCAGCCCCGATCCTTCCAGTAATCCCGTCAGTCCCGCCAACAGGGCCTGTGAGGATGCCAAGTACTAAGATGCCACGTGGCAGGTACCTAGGGGAAGGGGACCGTGCAGTGCATGATGTTGATTCAAGATTGGCAGGAGAGGCTCGAGCACCACAACTGGAGGTTACACCTATCACTAAGTACACATCAGATCCTGGTTTGGTATTGGGAAGGCAGATTGCTGTAAATCGAAGCTATATAGTGTATGGCCTTAGGATGGGTAATATACGGGTGCTCAATATCAACACTGCTCTTAGATCACTTCTTCGGGGTCATACTCAGGTATAAATCTTTCTTGCTCTGACTTTCTCCGTCTGTCTGTGCTATTATCAATGTGGAAGATCTGTGTAGCTTATCTCTGTGGTGCTTGATTGTTACGCTTCTGAGTTGTGTATTTCTTGTGCAAATCTGAGCAGTTTGATTTTGCCTTTGCGGTGCTTGACAGTTTTTTATTAAATTCTTTTTGAATCTTGGGTTGAAATGGTTCTTCTGATCAGATGTACGGAATTTGGGTTTTATGGTAACTAGAAGCGGTCATCTTAATGCATCCAAGTAATCATCAAATTAGGTACTGTCTTTTCAGAGAGCAGTTCTCAAGGGTACCAACTTTTCTGTGTCATCATTTGCCCCATGTTTTGTCACATTGTCAAGTTGAGTTGAAATGTAAGCAGGGTTCTATTGTTATAGTTAAATTACGTAAATGTAATTATTAATTTGGGGGCTAAGAAGGAAATATGTGTGAAAAATGAGTATTTCAGCGTCAATGACTACACATAATGTTTCTTCTAGTGCGGTATCTTTTGAAATTCTTTATTTCAAATAATAATGGCTGTTATAGTATTAGATAATCTTAAGATATGAACAGACTTTATGATTCTTGTATTTTCTTGCATTTGTTCTCTTGAATGATTTAGTTGTTCTTATCAGAGGGTCACAGATATGGCTTTCTTTGCTGAGGATGTTCACCTTTTGGCAAGGTAATTTTATTTTAGGTGTTCATGATAAGCTGATTAGCTCTGAATTGTGGAATTAAGCATTACTTGTACAAGTTTATGTAATGTACCATAAAGAAGTATTTCTTGAGTTATCTGAGTGTCCCATCAAAACCACAAAGTTGTGCAAAAATAAAGAAAACATTGATTGATTCTACAAGAGCACGCCATATAATAGTGCAGATGGTGGTTATACAGAAAATCAGCTACTTGATGGGAGCTGTGTATGTCTGAAATGGGATATAGTCATTCCTAAATTACTTTGATTAAATCCATCTTCTGTTGTCTTTTTTTCAGTGCAAGTGTAGATGGAAGGGTTTTTGTGTGGAAAATTGACGAAGGATCTGATGAGGAAAATAAACCCCAAATAACAGGCAAAGTTGTAATTGCACTTCAGATTGTTGGGGACACTGAGTCATACCACCCACATATCTGCTGGCACTCTCATAAACAAGTACTTCCATTTTAGCATCATCCTTTTTTTCCCCCTCTTTATCTAGATCGCCTCTCTGGTGAGGTTCCTGGGACCATAATCTGTGCTTCTGTTCTTGATTTTTTTTTTAAGATTTGTTGTATAAGGTTTTTGCAGTAAGCATAACACCCCACAGTACAAGTACTTAATAAGGTGAAGATTAATGCTAATTCATTTTATTTATTTTTTGAACTTAATAGGAGATCTTATATGTTGGTATTGAAAATCGTGTACTGAAAATTGACATCACCAAGGTGGGTAGGGGGAAGGATTTTACTGCAGAGGAGCCACTTAAGTGTCCGATTGACAAGCTGGCAGATGGAGTCCATTTTGTTGGTAAGCATGATGGTGATATCACTGCTTTGTCCCTTTCTCAGTGGATGACAACCCGCCTCGTCTCAGCTTCAAACGATGGCATGGTTTGTTGCTTCAGTTTTTAATTTTCATTCATCTTATATAAGTGTTATTCTGCATCTCTTCTAAAATAATATTAATACATTTTATTCTCTCTTCTTTGGCGGTACAGGTAAAGATATGGGATGACAGAAAACAGGTGCCTCTTGCCACGCTAAGACCTCATGATGGTCAGCCAGTCAACTGTGCCGCCTTCCTCACTGCACCTGAGCACCCTGATCATATCAATCTCGTCACCGCAGTACATATTCAGCTTCACTTTTGCTTTAATGTTTTTAGGCGGTTTTAACTTTTAGGACCACGAAAAACATGCTACCTCTTTTTATGTACTGTAGTTACATTGCATTTATGTCATCAAAGCTAGTGCATAGCATGCCACATATAATGAGTAATGTTGCACACTTGGATATTGGTCAAGGTCTGTATTTTGTAAGCTTTTTGGGGATCCTTAAGGTGCAACATTGTAATTAAATAATGCATCACCTTGCACTTTTTTACCTAGTCAGGAAATAATGTCTATTTTGTTTTCTATTTCAGGGTCCTTTGAACCGAGAGATCAAAGTATGGTCCTCAACAAGTGAAGAAGGCTGGCTTCTACCTAGTGACTCAGAATCATGGCAATGCACACAAACCTTGGATCTCAGAAGCTCATCAGAGCCCCAACTTGATGAGGCATTTTTCAACCAAGTAACCGTCATCCCCCAGGCAAGCCTCATAGTTCTTGCAAATGCGAAGAAGAATGCCATTTATGCTGTTCACATAGATTATGGCCCATTCCCAGCGTCCACCCGCATGGACTATATTGCTGATTTCACAGTGGCCATGCCAATTCTGAGCCTCACTGGTACTTGCGAGTCACTTCCAAATGGGGAGCAGGTGGTGCAAGTATACTGTGTGCAGACCATGGCGATACAGCAATATGCCCTGGAATTGGCACTCTGTTTACCCCCTTCTACATCTGACAGCGGGGCTGGGGGATTGGTCAGAGAACCATCTGTTTCTCGTACAGCTGTCTCAGAGTCTGTAACTGAGTTATCTACTGTAGAAGTCAGTTCAGACGCTCCTGGAAGACGTACATTTGATGTGCCAGCAACAAATCCGGAGGTGAAACCATCAGCCCCTCCACTTGTTCACACAGAAAGCAAGGCAACATTGTATCTGGATTCCTCGAAGAGCCCTCAGAAGAGTTTGGAAAGGGGTCAGTCCTCATCATCACATGGTGGAGATCATGATGTTGACAGGAGAAAAGATAATGATTTGGTTAATAGCAATCAGCCAAAAGAAGATACTTCAGCATTGCCGAATCCCCGTCTGATGCTCAACACAACGCACCTGATAACCCCATCAGAAATCTTGTCAGGTGCAATCTCTAATACTGCTTCACCCTCAGCAGAAACCAATAGAAATGAAGAGTTTAAAGTGAAAGAAAAAGAATTTGATACCACAAAGGACCTCCAGGGTACACCTGAAGAGGCCAATGACAAACTGAACAGGCCTTTGGAATCCAGTATGGAAATGACAAAGGCTCCTCATGTTATGGCAGACTCCCAAAGTGCAGATGAATTGAAAACCCCAGAGGGCAGTGGGGTTGAGTTTTCTGGGCAGCGAGATTTGCAATTGAAAGAGGGATTGAGGGATGGGTATGAGAAAATGGAAGAATCAAGGGTCTTGGAGGAATCACTATCAGTTTTGCCTGGGAAAGGAAAGGAGAAGGAGAAAATAAAAGAGCCACTTCAAACGGCAGACCTTCCATCTCCGTCTTTTGTCACTTTAAATCGTGCTGATTCTGCTAATGGGACTACAGAGCAAATAGGTCGGACCAGTTCAGCTAAGGTAGTGGCTCCTTCTGATCAAATTGCGGTTATGCAGGATATGCTTCAGCAGGTATTCTTTGATTACTTTTTCCATAGTTGAAGTTGCAATTTTTTTTCTTGTTTGCTTTACAAACTAGAAATTTCATTTCATTTGCTTAACATAAAATGGTTTGCATTATAGATACATGTCCATATGTATACATTGTAAGAGACTAAGACAATATTATCTGCTTGCTTGAGAGTTGCTATATTCCAGTGTACTTCTGATTATTGCCCCTGAAACAAATAACATGTATAAACAAATTGTTGTTTTATGGTTGAAAAACTTACAGATGTTTATACAACTATCAAAAATATTTCATGTGACAGATGTGTATATTGTTTCTTGATCTAGTGTCTTATGCGTATAACAGTATACTGAGTGAAAGTTGAGGAATAATGTTATTCAAGCATGACATGTACCAGTCAGGTTTTCTTCGTTTGCCTTTCTTTAATAAAATAATGTTATTCCACAATACATCCCTTCAAGATTTTCTTCGTCTGTCTTTTCTTTAATAAAATATGATTTTTTTTGTCAGCTCATGACAATGCAAAAGGACTTGCAAAAGCAAATGAGCTCAATAGTCACCACCCCAGTAACAAAGGAAGGCAAGAGAGTGGAGGCTTCTCTGGGACGCAACATGGAGAAGTCCATCAAGGCTAATGTAGATGCACTTTGGGCCCGCTTTCTAGAGGAGAATGCAAAGCGTGAGAAGGCGGACCGGGACCGTATGCAGCAGATGACCAATCTGATTGCTAACTCCTTTAGCAAGGAGCTCCCAGCAATATTTGAAAAAACACTAAAGAAGGAAATAACAGCCTTAGGACCAGTTGTTGCACGTGCTGTCACACCAGTCGTTGAGAAAACAATTTCTTCTGTAGTTGCAGAGTCGGTTCAGGTCTGTCATTCTTTTGGAAGTGTTTTCAGAAATGAATTTTAGGAATTAAGCATTGTTTTCTTTGATTTTAGCTGCTCTAATTTCTTAAGGAAAAAAAAAGTGAGGCTCTAATTAAGCATTGTCCAAAACAAAATTTAATCAGTCACTGTAGAGTTTTGTGAGTAGTAGATTCTGGGAAGTACGTGTTTTCAAAATTGACTTCAGCAAGGCTGAGGATCATGTTATTTCCACTTAAACTTCACAGAGTTCAGAACCATAGTCCAATTTCTCAAAATCTAGTTCTATTTTGATGTGGTGATGTAATTAAGTTGTAGTTGGTATTTTAAAACAATAGCTTAGTTTGTTCATAGAAAACTACTGAGTTACGTAAGCTGAGGTCAATTTTTCCTTATTAAATACACAGTTAATGAGGTTTTTTTCTTTTAAAAAATTCCAGAAGGGGGTTGGCGACAAGGTGGTGAATCAATTAGATAAATCTATTGGCTCCAAGCTAGAAGGATCTATTGCAAGGCAACTACAATTGCACTTTCAATCTAGCGGCAACAAAACTCTACAGGTTCTGTTTTGTTGCAATTGTCTTACCCTTCTCGTTTGTTATTAGTTTCGATGGTTTTGAATTAGGAATATTTATAACAATAAGCAGGAAGCTCTCCGGGCAAGTCTGGACACCTCGATAGTTCCAGCATTTGAGCGCTCATGCAAGGCATTGTTCGAACAAATTGATAACACATTCCACAAAGGCATGACGGAACATACTTCAGCTATTCAGCAACAAATTGAGGCTGCACATACTCCTCTTGCTCTTACTTTAAGGGTATTTGATATGTTATAAATTGTTACATGCATTTCTTTTTGTTTGGCTGACATTCTGCTGGAGGGACATTTGTCTGGTCTACTTCTGCTATGGTTGGTGGTCTGAATAAACAGTCGTTTGTTTTACCCCCAATATTTCATTAAAAGATCAGTATTCCTTGCAAAATGCATATTAGATTTGGGCCTTCAAAGCAACATGAATACTGCTGAAGCTTCTTCAGTTTGACAGAACGTTGCATTTTTCTTTCTCCTCCTGTGTTTTTATTTTCAATTACCAAGTGACTGGTATTTTTGGGGTTTTTACTCAAATTTATCAAAAAGGTTGGATATGGAGGAATTTCTTGTGTTTGGTAATGTGGCTTACATGATCATGTTATGACCTTCATTTTGGCAAATCTAAACAGGAGACGGTCACCTCAGCCTCATCAATCACACAGAGCCTGACGAGTGAGCTACTGGATGGGCAGCGCAAACTCCTTGCCATGGTTGCTGCTGGAAACCCGAATGCATTTAATCCTTCTGTCATGCAGGCTACCAGTGGCCTCATGCCCGGCCTTCCAAATATGGTTAGTTCTAACCTTGTCAGATCCATCAAGGAAACTAAAATTCAACTTCTGCTGTAATATATTTTGGGACTCGTCTCTTTAAGTTGCCTAAAAGTAGTAGCGGAACTCTTAAAATGAGATATTTTACTGCAAACTGTCCTGTAATCTCTGGAATACATGTCAAGAAGCACTGGGGAGCAAAGTTTGGGCTTTTTTTAATGAATAGGTGGGGGGTTCAAGATTTTAGTTCTGAGATAGTACTTTTGCATCATTAATTATTATTTTGTATAGCATTCGTAAATAGTATCAGAACTTGTATAGCATTCCTTAATAGTCACTTGCTTTGGCGGATATATCTTGAACAGAGCTTCTATTGCACCTTCTGTTACATTATTTTTAGTGTTAACTCGTTGTGTCACAGGTTGAGGCACCCATGGATCCTAGAAAGGAGCTGACTAGATTGATATCTGAGGGCAAATATGAGGAGGCTTTCAACAAGGCCCTGCAATTGACTGATGTAACCGTTGTTTCTTGGTTATGCTCCCAGGTAAAAACATTATATAAACAAAAAAGAGGATATTAATCAAATGATGATATCCTGATAGAACTAATGAGTCATTGACATCTGTGCCTCCTTATCTACAGGTGGATTTGCGTGCACTTTGCACAATGGTACCAATACCCCTTAGCCAAGGTGTACTGCTTGCGCTTCTTCAGCAGCTAGCCTGTGACATAGCCAACGACACTCAAGTAAAGGCCAATTGGATGACAGATGTGGCAGTCACAATCAATCCGAGTGACACAACAATAGCAATGCACGTGAGACCAATTTTTGAGCAGGTATACAAGATAGTCTATAATCATCGAGCAGCCTCACCCTCTGATGCTGCCAATCTTAAGCTTGTTATCCATGTAATCAATTCAGTCCTCATGGGCTTCAAATGATTGTCCAACTTTTATGTTTTAGTTTTTGTTGAAACTTTTTTGTCTGGAGGTCTGCAACTGTTTTGTCTGTGAAGGTTGTACAGATAAAATTTTGGAAAATAACCCAAAAAAATGGTATAGAGGATGTGGGATCTTGATCCTCTGCTGTGCAATACTGTACAGTGTGGTATGTGGATCGTTGGATCACTTTGGAATTTGTGCCGACTCGAATCACGAGGAGATCCAACGGTCTACATGCTGTGCTGAATGGTACAGTGCAGCTGAGGATGTGGGGGCTCTGCACCATGATGTTAGATTGTTTGGAGTATTTTAGTGTAAATTAGGAGTTGGTGTCTGTGTCATATTAGATTGTTGTTTAGTCTATTGGAAATTTTCTTTTCTTTTCTTAACACGATCTTTTGATGAATTTATTTTCTTGATTTCTTCTCTCTTGGCATTTTGGATTAATTTAGTAGCCGCTCCTATGTCTTCGCGCATTTCATCAAATAATCTTAATAGAAATTATCTATTCTTGTGTACTTGTGTGTTATGAATCTCTGGATGTATTCCCAGTTTCCCACCCGCCTTAATTAAAAGCATAGAAACATTTCACTATGCCGAATCTCCAGTATAAGAGAGAACCTGACATGTATTGTAGCCTGTAGAGGTGGCAGAATTGGATCTGAGAAATTTATTTGATCTGTCTGAATTTAAATTTGATTCGACTTGATTTTTTTAAAAAATTAAACTGATCGATTTGATTCAATTTGAATCTGACCCGATCTGAAATTAAATGATTTTCAATGAAATTAAAATCTATCAAAGATTTGGAAAAATATAACACGTAAATTAACATAATTTTGATCCGATCTAATCTGATTTTTTTTTAAATGACAAATTGATCCTACTTGTCTGATTCGGATTCGATTCGGATTCGAACATGACCTGATCCGGCCTGACCACCTCTAGTACTAGTAGCCTACTAGCCTGTAACATTACGGGATGACTAATTAGTCGAAGTTTGTTCTCTCATGACCAATTGTGCACGGACAGTCGGATACACAATCATATGCTCAGAAACCGAAGCAGACTCTCTTCCATTTGTAAAAGCCAACTCCCGCTAAAAAATAGCATTTTTTGTTGGTAGTAAAATTGACATAAAAATATTATTGTTGTGCTATCTGGACATGCTCACATCTGCTTAATATGGAATAATGACATAATGACATTGACAGCCGTGGACATAAAAAGATTATTCATGTTGCATTATTTTAGAGTGCTGATTCAGGCCGCTGTTTGCTAATTTCCAAGAAATTACATGTTTTCAGTCAAATCACTAATTACATTATCAGAGAACACTTATCAGTTATCAGTCACCAGCCTAGGAACAATGAGGTTTGAAGATAAGAAACAAAATTCAGACTCAAAGCATTCTTAATTCCGATAAATTTACAACAAAATTTTCCTAATTCTCTCTGTTACAGTTAGCAAACTACAAAAGCAGAAATACACTACACTATTGCTTCAGTGAAAGTAACAAGAAAAGAAAAATCCATGGGAAACGAAACCAATCATCATTCATCGGCAGCTATTAGTATTCACACGATCACTGTTACTGTATCATATCCCAGTGGATCTCAATCACAGTGGCTGCGCCACCTGTCCCTCCTTACCAGCATTGATCAGTTTCCCACCTTCTCAGCCCCATCCCACCAGACCCACTAAATCTTAGCCCGAATCCATAGCCGATTTCCATTATTTCCAATCCGATCGGCTTCACCCGATTGAACAACAGATCGTACCTCGCTCTCTCTTGCGGATCTGACAAGGTCTCGTAAGCCTGCCGTATCTCCAGAAAGTCGATTGAGCCGATCGGAGCCACGTCGGGGTGGGCCCGCTTCGCCAGTGAGCGGTACGCAGCCTTGATTTCTCGCACTGAAGCGGTCTCTTTCACTTGCAGCACTTTGTAAGGATTCCTGCTCCCTCTGGCGGCGGTCGGCGGTGGCGCCACCGCAGCTGTCGCCACAACAGACGATCGGAGTTGGCGGAGGGAGGCGGGAGGTCTACTGATGACAAATTGAGGCGACATTAGGGTTGCGGTTGCGGCCATTGGTACTCTACTACTATGGTAGCAAAAGGGGGGTTTTTGATTTCTGAATGTTTCTTAATGTTTCTTTTGTGATTTGAGGTTTGTTTATTGAGTGGTGAAGGGAAGAGGAGAAACTGAGAGAGAAAACAGAGTGAGATGACGAAAAACGCAGAGTGGGAGATAATATATAAGGGAAGATGGGCCCCTTGTTTTTGGAGCTTAGAATGGGTCCACTGTGCACTTACCTTATCTTTGGTTGATCCGTCTACAAGCGAAGTTGCATGAATCAGTACCAAACCTTCTAATAGTAATAGGTTACCTAAAACTTGTATATTGAAATCAATAAAAATAATCACAATCAAAATATGTATTGATTTACTGTAAAATAAATATCTTTTATAATTGACATACAAAATCATCTTTTCAAACAATTGTAAGAATAAAAAAGATAAATTGTATTAACAACAAAGTTACCACAGATTATAATATTGACAAGAAATTATGAATGTGTTTTGTATAATTTGTATACATATATATTTGATGTGATTACAAGGAAGTTGGTATGAATAAGTTATTTTCAGAATTAACTCTTTAAATTCATCAACACTTGATATAGAACTAAGTTCACTAAATTTCACACAAGGACCGTAAACAAATGAGATACGGTCACAATTTAGTTTCCAAAGATCATGGATTATTAGTCATCAATGTATCTCGTCCTTATTATATAGTTTGCTTCTTTACGCTAACTTTTTTTAACCACACTGCATTGTATATTCTTTTAAGATATTATTTACTATTTTTCTTTCTAGTTTTTAGTGAATTCATCATTTTCTTTTTTTTTTACTATTTACAATGATCCTCTTAAGTAATGTAACAACACTGAAATTATTTTTAATAATTAACATTGTAACTTAAAATAGAAAAAAAGTTGATCAATTTTTCGAAGTGATATGTATCCTTTAGTTTTTTTTTTATTAGAGGACGGATCCAATGCGTATGGTGATTTACTAATTTGTATCTGCGGTGTTTCTTTATTTATGCTTAAAATAACAAATATAAAAAAAATACATGTATTCTAAATCATCTTAATTCAAATTATGAAATTTCAACTTTATTCCGATAGCCGTCAAAAGTCAAAAGATAGAGTTAAATAAAAAAATGGTCCCTTTATTTTATTACCGCCTGATGCACGTGGAAAGAAATTTAAAATGATAATTTTTTTATGTATGCTTATGAAATGATATATACAAAATATTTCATAAATTATTTAAATTATTTAGGAATTTTGTAAATAATTGTTTGAGATGTGATTTTAATTTTATTGATATAAAAACGACAGAATTTCTCCTCCTTTTTATATTACAATGGCATGCATCTTACTATATCCTTTCTACAAAAACGGGAAGAAGTAGAAAATATATACATCTGGTGTTGCAGGAGGTCTGAGATATATTTGTGTGGCTTTTAAGCGACTTTTTTTTTATTTAGGATAACATTTGTGGTGTTTAATAATAGTCCTCGGAATTCATATTTGGGATTTGCAATGTGTTTCTAGAAGGGCTTGATTTTTGTTTTTTCTTAAGATTTAATTCAGATTCCAGGGTGGATTCACTTTTGGTTAAGCCGTGAATTAATATTTTTCTCCACCATTGTAATTTTAAGCTTTCTTCTGTTTGTTAGCGTGCTAGTTCTGAAAAAAATATTATATAATATTTTTTTAAACGAACATAGCGTATATACCGAATTTGAATATGCCAATTTTTAGGACGTTCTCATTTATTATTCTCTCATTCACTGATTCTCTTTAGATGTCACTGATATTATTTTTATTGTTCTTACTATATTCATTTCTTTTATCAATTAAACTGCACTAATATATTATGTGTAACACTTTTCCCCCTATTTTCATAAATAATTATTTTTTCTAAAAATGAGTCAAATCCTTTCTATTTTTTAAAAACGAAATTATATTTTGAACCTAAAAAATTCAATACGCACGTTTTGTTATGTTTGAAGAAATATAAGGAATGTTTCGAGACACAACAACACAAAGTTTTTTAATTTTAAATAAATTGAGGTAGACTAAAAATAAAATCTAATTCGAAAATATATATAGAGATAAAAAATCTCAAATATTTCGAGATCTGTAAATAAAATTACAATTAACTCTTTACTCAACAAAACATAGTAGTGTTTTAATCTAAAAGTCAAGTACATATAACTTATTTTGTGCGTGATAACAAATTTGAGTTACAATTTTTTTTTTGCAAGGTTTTGAGTAACATTTAATCATGTTAATTGAGCGTTAGCATACTAATTCATCTGGTAGGTCCCACTATCCTAGTAATGTCTCCTCAACCCAAAAATGACACAGGAAAATACAAGAAAAATAGTGGACATATAGTAAATTAAGGGACTAGAAATATGTATTGATTCGATGTTACATCTCAAAATCACCGCAAATCAAATTCTTGCGCTTAATTGATGAATCTTATTTCATCACCGAGGAACACTTGAGAATCGTAATATGAGATGAAGTGTTATTTTGTTCTATGATTTTTCAAAATTTTCATTGGATTAAATCTGATTTTCCTCTTGAATCCTTCTCTTCTCTTGTGTGCACAACTCCAAGATGACAACAACTTTGTGATCTTCTAAGAGAATAAGTCACTAGTTGCCGGTTTTCTTAATTCTTTACGTGACAATTCCGTTGTGTCACCCGATGAAGAGGTTGCACAACCTTCACATTTTCTCTTTTTTTTTTCTTTATCATGTGAGAGAAAGAGAATGAACTTGAGACTTATCTCATGGGAGCAGGAGCTTTTAAATTTTTTTTCATGAAGTTGAAAGGTTGTATGATAATTTTTTGATTTAGTCCATCATAAATTTGATAATTATCTAAAATTTAATTCTACACAGGATCAATTTCTGCAACATTTTATATCCATAGTATTTATATCTTAGTGTTAACTTATTATGGATATATTATGATATATAATTAATATATAATTATATAATACATAAGTTATAATCTATATGGTGGACTATACAGTCCATTATATTATTAAATCCAATAAATATTACTTTAGAAAGTATGAAAAATATAAATATAATTTTACAATAAATCAAGCAGCTTAAACTATACATATATGTCACTCTTTCTCGTATTAAGCTGCTTGATTTATTGTAAAATTAAGCTGCTTGATTTTTTTAATTTACAAAAGCTTAATTTACAAAAGATATCTCTTTTTTTTTCCAATTGCACTAATTAGATCAACTAACAGATATCTTTTGTTGCAATTAGCCATTCTCTGTTATTTTTCTTTTAACAATAATGTCATTAATTCTGTCATTTATTATTTTCTAAATATTGTTTTAAGACTCGAATCTTCATCTCATGGAGTCGTTATTAATTGTGCTAAAATCGTGAATTAACAATGCTCATTCGTGTTCTCATGATCTCTGAGGTGGACAAATTTGTTTTGCTCATCTAGTTACGGCCCCATGAAGGAATTTCCAAGCAGCCAATTAAAAACAAAAACAAAAAGTACCTTGCTAATTAATACATGATAATGATATTAATATATATCTTCAAGTCTTCTAGAAGGCGAGTGATGTTAGGACTTCGGAGTTCGGTCTCTCTTGTTAAGGCAAGATCCTCTGCGGCCGGAATGGATGGAAACATGTGCGGTAAGTTTGGTTTTGTGCATTTCCTCAATTTCATAAAAAATAAATATCAGTTGCATATCAACATTAAAATTTATTATGTATTTTTTTCAGGATTAAAATTCTTGCGTGCTAGCAAATTCTTGTTAAGGCAATATTTGTTTTGCAAAGTTGTGAGTTGCATTTAATCATGTCAATTGAGTGTTACGGGCTTACGGGCATACTAATTCATCTGGTGGGTCCCACTACCTAGTAATGTCTCCTCAATCCAATAATGACACTGGAAAAGGACAAAGAAAAAGAGGACAAGATGGTAATTTATTTTTATTTGGTCAAGAGGACTAGAAAGATCAAAGATGTATTGATTCGATGCTACATCTAAAAATCACCGCAAGTCAAATTATTCCATTCAATAATATTTTACAAAGTACAAAAAAATAATAGCCGAAGTACAAATTTACAAGAAACCAAACAATTCAAGCTATATATATATATATTTCTTTCTAATCATAACTGATTATAGTAACACTAATAGATTGATAGACAGATATCATTAGTTCGACATTTAGTCTTTTCCAAATATTTTTTTAAGGCTCGAATCTTCATTCTTGAGATCCATTATTAATTGTGCTAAATATTCCAAGCGGGCTATTAAAAACAAAAAAGGAACTAGGCTGCTAAATAATATATGATATATATATATATATGTCCGAGTCTTCTAGAAGGCGAGTGATATCTCTTTTGGAGACAGGATTCCCTATGGCATGAATAGATGGGAACATGTGTGGATAGTTTGGCTTGGTGCATGTGCACTTGTGCAGTCACCGATCACTTCTCTTTTTAATTTCTTTCTTTTAGACCCGGGACTGCTATAATAATTGTATATTAATCATTATCTGACAATTTTTCTAGCATTGCAGACGTAAAAAGTTACATCGATATAAAATATATTATTTTTATTTATAAATTTCGATGTTCTACAATTTTATAGTGACTGACATTTTAATATATACCATTAAATGTAAAATATTACAAATATTAAATCACATAAGGTCGACATTGAATTAGTGGCTAATCCGAAATAGTTTTTCAGAACAACATCTAACATTCAAACACAAAATGATTGTTTGGAATAGCACGAGAACAATGCTAATTTCTAATAAAAACATCGATTTAGTTGTTTAGTGCTTTTATGAGGATAGTGAAAATAATAAAAATATATATTAGTACTAAATAAAATAATAAAAAATAATTATTTTAGTTATTTTCTCCATTTTTCTTAAATTATCATCCAAATAATGGTTTACTAACCCGAACAATAAAAAAATAATACTATTCTTATATTTTTTGCGTAATGCTATTCTCAATCACTAACCAAAAAATACTAATCTTAATCCTTCCACCATCCAAATACACCCTAGGAATGGAAAAACAAGTGGTGGAGCTTCTTGATATCTATTTGAGCCATGACCCTTCCTTAAATTTTGAAAAATGAGTTATTAGTTTTTAGACTCACCTTTAGTTTTTGGCCATTGGTGGCCCCTCCTCTTCTAAAAAACTCACTCTTGTGAAGGTATGAAACCCCTCTTAATTTTATATATTATTTTATAAGTCTCTCAAAAATTCACAAGTGAACTTTTAACATTATTATATATATTATTTTAGTACTACTTTTTTGTTCATATAGTTTTCAATAATTTGATGGCCCCTCTTAATATCAGCTGGAGCTTCAATACTGGACAAAACTCATATCTAATTTTCATCATTTTCTTTTGTGCATCATATAAAGTCACAATATAGTACAAATCATGTTTATATTCAGGGGCAAATGTAGAATTTTGATGGGGATAATAATCATATTATAATAGTTTATTGAGTTCATATTTATTAACTAATCAAGTATTAAAAAAAATTAATAATTTAACATACATTCTTACTTAATAAATTTAGGGGAGGGATTAGTAAAAATTTGGTCCAAAAAACACTAAAAGTTTTTTGATCAAAACTAAAAGTTTTTTTTTAAATTGTCAAGTTAATATATTATCAATGGAGCTCCACTCCAATAAATAAAGGGCTACACGTCCGATTAAACTACAGCTTGTTCAAGTTTCAAAAGATCTTAGAGACAGGAGTCCTAATCAAGAAGAAAATTAAAAACTTTCTTGTATTTTTCCTAACGAAGTAAAATAACGAGGCTTGATGAGGAAGCACGTGATGAGACCTTCTAGAAGACTTGTCCCTTCCCTTCTATTGGTGCCAAAAACTATATTATAGCGTGGACCCATTCTTCTACAACTATTATGCTTCTTTTCGCTTGCATTATCTCTTTTTATAATATTTATTTATAACCCGCTTAATTAATTGTTGGTGGGGCCCCACCAATATTGTCTTTTTTGTGGCGACCTTTTTAAATTAGGTGCATTTTTTTTTCTAAATTTGGGAGTTTGATGGTGTCCTCCTACTTCCATTTTAAGCTGATTATTGTATTGAAATAAAGAAGACGCGTCATTATGTCTCTTAATTAGTTCAGAACAAACGTTATTTCTAGGGAAATAAATATATTCAATTGAAGTAGATGATACATCTAATACCGTACATAATACTTTGTAATGAAGCGTTTCATAAATTCAAGCTACAATTAAATTGTGAATGAGTGATGAAAGTCAGCAAGCTGAGACAAAATTAAATGCCTTTATTGAAAATTTTGTTACTCCAGAGAAAAACTTCAATTAAAATTATAATATTTACTTTTTATATTTACAAACAAGTTTCTGTCAACTACTTGAGGAGACTGGAGATAATAATTTAATTAATTTTTTTTTTTTTTTGGGGGGGGGGGGGGGTTAACACTTTATTATTTAAGATACCGCTTGCACTTGGCTTTGATTATTTCATATTTTTATTTCGGAAGCTCAATGCGGCGCATTAATTAAATGAACTTTTGTATATACTGGACTCTTTGAAAATGATGTGCGAATAATTTTATCATATTGTGATACGTGACCACTGAACAGAAATGCGTCCTTTATCATGTATAAAATATTTCAATGCGATTATTTTTTATTATGTATCATTGTAGTCATTATTTTAAAATGTAACTCTATGATTGTATATGCGGTTCGTATATGCATGATTGTATATGCGGTTCGTTTATGTTTATACAGTGTGATGTCATATGTATAAAAATATGCATTCATATATTTAATAGTGTATAATATTTTTTATTTTTTTATTATATTAAGCTTATAAAATTAATCATATAATATATTTCATATAAAAAATTAAAATTATACTAATATGTTATTATATATTAAAAATTTTCAAAAATAAATGATTTTAAGAACTTTTTAAAATACATATTTACATAAGTAATCCACATATTAAATTATATATACACTCACATGACACGTATATACTATGCATAGGCCAATCACATGCATTTTAAAACCTTGCTCACAGCAAGATCCCTACTTTATGTAATATCACACGTGACAACTCCAAGTTAATTATTTTTTATTTAAAATCTCACGTATTATCCTTACATATGAGTCTTATAATTTTAATGCTTTCCACATTTGGATCATGATCCAAATCCAATCCACTAACAGCCTCCCTGTAAGAGATTAATTGATAGATGCTTGGTGGGAGATATATATTTGTCATTGTGGAAATTGAGACATTGAATTGAAAGAAGAAAAATGGATTTTGTATATTTCTTTACAGAGGAGATTTTTACATCTATATACTGGACAAGCTAGCCGTTTTCAAGTTGCTAAATTTACATAGATTCTAATTATATCCTGATTACATTCTAATTCCTTAATTATAGCCTAATTCTAAATATGCACAATACTAGCCGTTGCTATGTACAATCTATGACAGCCTGTGATGATTTGGATAATCTGAGGCCATTAGTATTAATCTCAATACTCCCCCTCAAGTTTGGTTCGTACAAGTTGTAAGAGCCTAACTTGTTGAGAATTTGTTGAGACGTTTTCTTGTCCAAAGCTTTAGTGAAGATATCTGCTAGCTGTTCCTGGCTTCTGATAAAAGGAATTGCGATTTCCTTTGACTGCACTTTGTCTCGAATGAAATGACAATCTACTTCTATGTGTTTTGTTCTCTCATGGAATACTGGATTTGAAGCAATGTGACGTGCTGCCTGATTGTCACAGAACATTTGTATGGGTTCTGGACTTTCAATTTGCATGTCATGTAGCAGATGCTTGATCCAAATGAGTTCGCTTGCGGTTGATGCCATTGCTCTGTATTCTGCTTCCGCACTTGAGCGAGCTACTACGTTCTGTTTCTTGCTTCTCCATGTTACTAGATTGCCACCTACGAAGGTACAGAAACCGGTGGTTGATTTTCTGTCACAGCTTCCGGCCCAATCTGCATCAGAGAAACCAACCACAGTGTCAGTTGCATTTTGTTTCATCAATATTCCTTGCCCAGGAGTACCTTTAAGATATCTTAGTATTCGATTAATGGCTTCCATGTGACAAGTTCGAGGTGCATGCATAAATTGACTTACTGTGCTAACTGCAAATGTGATATCAGGTCTGGTAACAGTTAAATAAATTAACTTTCCAACTATTCTTTGGTATTGGCTTATGTCTGATAATGATTTTCCATCCTCAGTATTTAGTTTAATATTGGTTTCCATTGGACTGGTGGCTGGTTTGGTTCCTAGCTTACCAGTTTTCTTTAGCAAGTCTAATGTATACTTTCTCTGAGATAAAAATAATCCTTTGGTTGAGTGAGCTATCTCTATTCCTAGAAAGTATGAGAGTTTGCCTAGATCCTTTATGTCAAATTTTCCTTTTAGCATTTCTTTGACTTCTTTTATTCTTTGATTGTTGTTACCGGTAATGATAATATCATCAACATACACTAAAATAATAGTACTTGAGTTATCATTCTTTTCTATAAATACAGAGCAATCTGCAGTGCTCTTTTTAAAGTTATGTTCTATGAGAAAAGTACTAAGTTTGGCATACCATGCTCTCGGAGACTGTTTAAGGCCATAAATAGCCTTTCGAAGTTTGCATACCTTGGAGGTTCCACAATATCCTGGTGGGGGTGTCATGTAGACTTCCTCCTCAAGATCGCCTTGTAAGAAAGCATTTTTTACATCCATTTGGAACAGGTCCCACCCATGATTGGTTGCTATTGACATTAAGATCCTAAAGGTGTTCATTTTTGCTACAGGGGCAAATGTTTCTTGATAGTCAATGCCATATGTTTGGGTGAAACCTTTGGCAACTAATCTGGCTTTATACCTTTCAACTGTGCCATCACTGTTATATTTTATCCTATAGACCCATTTGCATCCTACTGGTTTCTTACCTTTGGGTAGTTCTACCATGTCCCATGTGTTGTTTTGTTCTAAGGCCTTTAATTCTTCATTCATGGCTTGAATCCATATGGTCTGTTGTTTGGCCTCGTCATACGAATTTGGTTCAGTGTTACCGTCAAGTTTGCTTAAGTAAGTCTGGTAGGTTGGTGATACCTTGTTGTAATTAATAAAATCTTGGATAGGATACAAAACCTGATGGGATACAAAATCCCTTAACCTCGTTGAAGGTTGCCGTGTTCGTGTTGAGCGTCGTCTGATTGCATCTCGTCTGATTGCATCTTCTTCGTCTTCTTGTTGTCTGTCTTCTGTATTGTTCCTTTCATGCGCATAATCTCCCCCTGAAGAAGATGCGGAAGGATTTTCTTCATTGTCAAAGGAAGGAGAGAGGAATTGCAGAGTGCTTGGTGTTGCAGCGGTGGTGTCATGTGCAGTCATGAAGAATGGTTCATGTTCTCTGAAAACTATATCCCTGGAAATATACAGTTTATTTTGTTCGGGATCAAAGCACTTGTATCCCTTTTGGGTTGAAGAGTAGCCAAGAAAAATAGTTTTCACAGAGTTTTTATCTAGTTTGTCCTTTCGTTTGATATATACAAAGCAGGTGCATCCAAATACTCTAATATGATCTAAGTCAATTTTTCTTCCTTTGAGAATTTCAAAAGGACTTAAATTATTGAGATTGGGGCTTGGTAATCTATTTATGAGATAAGTAGCAGTTAGAATTGCATCCGACCAGAATTTCTTTGGAACATTATTCTGAAGTAGTAAAGCTCTTGTTTTTTCAAGAAGATGTCTATTTTTTCTTTCAGAAACTCTATTTTGTTGGGGTGTATGAATACATGTTGTTTGATGAAGAATACCATGTTGTTTGAAAAAAATTGTGAAATCCTTATTAATATATTCAGTACCATTGTCAGATCGAAAAACTTTAACTTGAGCATTGTATTGGTTTGTAATAAAATTAAAAAATTCTTGAAAGCATGAAAAACTTCATTTTTGGTTTTTAAAAGATATACCCAAGTAGTTTTTGAAAAATCATCAATGAATGTAACATAATATTTATAATGATTGTATGATTCTACGGGAGAAGGTCCCCAAACATCAGAATGAATTAAATCAAAACATTTTTCTACTTTAGTTATGGAACTAGGAAAAGGTAAACGAGTTTGCTTTGCAAATCTACAAGTATCACAACTAGAAGAATCATAATTATAATGAAAAAGTCTATTCAAAACTTGATCAGATGGATGACCAAATCTTAAATGCAATAAATATCCACGATCATTATTTTTACTTGATGCAAAACATCTATTATTTTCTTCAAGATAATATAAGCCATTCCTAAGAATTCCTTCACCAATCATATTCCCTGAGATTCTGTCCTGAAAAATCACTTTTTCTGGTAAGAATATTACAGCACAATTGAGATCTTTTACGATCTTATTAACAGATAATAAATTAGAATGAAAGTCTGGTAAATATAAAACCTCATTGGCTGGTTGGTTGAGAACAGAAATAGTTCCTGTACCAAAAATTTTGGTTTGACCCCAATTAGCTGTTGTGACAAATTGTGGTTTACTTGAGGTTACCAGATTTAAAAAATTGTTTGGTTTACAAGACATGTGGTGCGTTGCTCCCGAATCGATAATCCAATTTGAATTATGCTGGTTTTTATTTAAATACAGTGAATTATTTGAAAACTTAAGTTCAGATAAACCTGAATAATTTTGTCTCGGCTGGAGTAGCTGGTTCAGTTGATTGACCAATTGGGTCAATTGATCTGTTGTCGGCCCAGATGAACTAGTCGGCCCTGCTTGACCAGAAGGCCCAGGCGGCCCAGATGATCCAGGCGGATTAAGCAAAGGCGGCCTAGAAAACACAGGCGGCCCAGTCAAAGAAGCGGGCCCAGATGGATTAAACAGTGGCGGCCCGTAAAGAGTGGTATTAGGGTTGATTTCACCCGCACCTTTTTCTTTCGCGTTCGTTCCGCCACTGGCGATTTCTCCTATGGCGGAGTGTGCCTCTCTGCGCCATCCGCCAGTGTTGGCGCCTCCGCCGCCTCGGTTGTTTCGTTGTGGCTTGAGATGGGGTTGCAGAACCCAGCAACTCTCCCTGTTGTGACTCGATCGCTTGCAGTGATCACACCATAGGTGTCCCTTTCCTCTGTCTTTCGTGTATGTTGCCCGAAAAGCCTGATTCTCTGTGTTTGTTGCGAATGATGGATTCATGAGCCGTCGCCTCGTATCTTCCTGTTCAACCCTGAGTACTACATCATCAAACGTTGGCATTTCTGCCGATGAGAGGATCTGAGCCCTAATGGGCTCGAAACTTGAATCTAATGCCCCAAGATAAGTATAAATCAACTCATGTTCATTTCTTTTGTGAATTTCCTCTGGATTTTCTGTTTCTGGGAGATACATCTGCAATTCTTCCCATTTTATCAACAATTCTGTTACTAAATCCGAGTTGGTGAGATTCCCTTGTTTGATATTGGACAGTTCTTGTTTTAATGCAAAGATATGTGCAAAATTCTTTCCTTGGCCATATCGAGTTTTTGCCTTTGTCCAGATTTCTCTGGCAGTTTTGCAATACATTAGGGCACTTGATATTTTTGTGTCCATTGTGCTTAAAAGCCAAGACATAATGAGTTGATCAGAGGTTTCCCAATTTTCTATGGTGGTCTTTTCATCAGTTGTGGGATTGACTGGATCCTTTGGTTTCGGTTTCTCTTTGGATCCATTAATGAAATGCAATTTTCCCTTACCCCCTAATCCTATCTCTACTGATCGTGCCCATGGTACATAATTATTGGAACCAGTGAGAATGTAAGAGGTAAGTTTGCTATTGTCAGTCATGATTTGAGATGCTGGTTAGAAACAGTTGTTGATTTTACTGGTAAGTTTCAGTTGTTGTTGCCAGAACAGTAGTCCAGAGAAAAAGGAAAAAGAGAATGACAGGTTTAGATATACTGGTAATGCAGTGCAGTGCTTGTTGATTTTTAAATCTTGTTCCTTCTTGTTGCCTTTCTCGATTCCTTTGAGCTCGATGAAGACAGACTTTACAAAAGCTGTGCTCGTCACTTTGTGGCTTGAAGCGCGCTTACTATTTGCACCTTTGTGCTTGGTCTGAGAGCTGCCAGATTCCAGTTAACTGGCTCTGATACCATGTGGAAATTGAGACATTGAATTGAAAGAAGAAAAATGGATTTTGTATATTTCTTTACAGAGGAGATTTTTACATCTATATACTGGACAAGCTAGCCGTTTTCAAGTTGCTAAATTTACATAGATTCTAATTATATCCTGATTACATTCTAATTCCTTAATTATAGCCTAATTCTAAATATGCACAATACTAGCCGTTGCTATGTACAATCTATGACAGCCTGTGATGATTTGGATAATCTGAGGCCATTAGTATTAATCTCAATAGTCATATATATTCAAATCCTTATTGGCTGGTTTTCCAAATTTTCTTTGTGGTCGTGTGGCTGAAACCATTTTCTGTTGCTTATCATGTTTTGGGGAGGTTAATTAATTGGTTAAAACCTCAAAGTAAAAGAAACCTAAACTGATCTGTCAGAATAAACTTTGCCACCATAATTGAAACATTTACTTTGTTTCGGAAAGAAATGGAGCGTGCATTAATTTATCACATAAAAAGAATGCATTGTGTTGGATTTTTTTTGTTTAATTTCAAATTTGCATCTACGTAGAAAATGTTAAGAGATATTTACTAATTACTTTAAGAATGTACCATCGTTAGTTTAAATGTAAAGTCATTGTAATTTTTCTCAAAATAGCATGTACACTATGCTCATATTCATTAAAGTTCAACACTGAAGGGGCTTGCAAATGGCTCCTTTTTTTAGGTATAGATCAATATCCTTTAGTTAAATTCAAAACTGTTAACTGTTAATTGTAAACTAAGAACAAAAAAAATGAGCAACTGTTTTTCACAGTGCAAGAGCATTCACTATTCAGCAACAGTTCAATACCACATCTACTTACATTTCTCATTTTCCTTTCACCAAACTGCAATATTTGAACCTCTTGCATTTCATAGAGCACTACGCTGCCAGTACAACATACTACTAATATCACTGCTCAACTACCCTCTAATTCTTTGACAAGAAAAAAAAATTGTGGTCAATCCAAGAAATTTGACCAGAAATAAGCAACTGATAATCATTTGAGCTGCAGAAGTAAGAACTATCAGACCGAATTGGTACTGTGTATTTATAATTCTACTTGCTCTTCTTTGGAGAAAGAACAAAGCTACATGCCTCACTCTCAGCCATCGAGCTCAAGTCGGGTTGAGGAACTAGATATTTCTCAAACACCTGCTCTTCTTCTGTCAGTAACAGCCTACATCTTCCACTGAATCTCCTGAAAGCCTATACATGACAACACATTTCACAAAATTGTTAAGTCTCAAGCTAATATATAAATAAGTTGGGTGATTGTGACTATAGGGAAAAAAAATACAATGACTATATTTTGTCATCTTCAATACAGGTTGGTACAGAAATTAAGTTTCTTAAAGGTATTTTAGTATAAATTGAGGGAAGGGGGTGAAGGTTGGTTGTACCTGAAAGGCTGTCCTGATTGATGGTGATGACGATTTAAGGCAATAGGATATCTCTCTGATGGCCTTCCTGGCATTTCTTACTTGCGATTCGCTATTCAATCTATCTGCAAACAAGCGGCATATCCAGAAAAACAGTCGCCTTGGGTCAAAGGGATGAAGTTCTCGTTCTTGATAGATGGAGATTGAGACGAGTCGTGCAGCCTTGGCTGCTTTGAATGCCTCAAAAACTGCCCGGCACACATGATGATCTACCCTCGGAAGGTCTCTGGATCTCTGAGCAGCCTTCCTCGCTGCCTATTTCGACAAACCATTAGAAAATTGCAAACAAAAGAATTAATTGAAGAGAGAAGTCATGATTGGAAACTCAGTTATTAGTTCAGTACCGTACTAAAAGAAACTCATGTATTGGTAACTGTAGTTAATAAAGCACGGCTGATAGGAGCTAAACCTTGACTGATTTCTGGATACAAGGGAAAGTGGGTGGAATTTGGGTTACCAAGGATCCACCAACCCAAATTCCTGATAGCACTTCACCATTTCTCTTAGTATAGACACCATATCCAGCCATCTGATCATCATGCCATGATCCATGGTAATAATCGCCATTTGAGAAGTCATACACTCCAAAGCCAAGGAGCTTGTCAGCAAAGTATTCGCCTAGATAGATATCACCATTCCTATGAATCAAGCGTGACAATCAGTTCTAATTTAAAAGACAACTAAAAGGTCAGAGAAGAATCCATTTGACAGAGTCAATAGAATATTTGAGAAAACAATGTCTCAAATCCTTTCCTGCAGAAAACACAAATTAACATTCTACAACCTGTCAAAATACAGTTATTATTCTTAGTAACAGTAACTAACTGAAATTACATTGCAAAATACTCATTCAAACATTACTTTTGGTAGGTCGCAGCATAAAATCCCCTTATTCATATTAACTTTGCATCAAAGCCAGACACAACATTGCCAAACTTTCTAGTCAACTGACATAAAACACAAAAAGAAATGGATAAAATTCTGAACCTGAAGAAATAGATGCCGGTGCCATGTTTCATGCCTTTTTTAAATTCACCCATATAAAAACTACCACCAACAAAGGTCTCTCGTCCAATGCCATCTCTCTCCCCATACCTCCACTCTCCATTGTAGTGGCCTCTATTACAGAACCGCATAGAACCAAAACCATGTCTCATCCCTTTCCAGAACTTTCCCTTGTACTCACCGCAACTCGCCAACCTCTCGACTCCGTACCCATCATATGCCCCGGCGATCCAATCTCCCATGTAGGTGCCCTTTCTGGCTATCTTAATTTCTCCTTTCCCTGTAAAGCATCCCTTGTAGAACTCACCGACATAGAGTGTACCATCAGAGTAGTACATGACACAGGGGCCACATAACAGCCTTCTTGATTTCTTGGTGTTCGTATCTTCATCTCCAATGAAGAATGTTGGTCGTTTCTTCTTGAAAACCCGGCAAATGATAAATCTTGATTTGTTCTTGAAGAGGAAACTGACAAGGAGAAGAATACAGAGCATGGAGCTGTGTCGAGAACAAGTATGGTAACAAAGAAAGAGAAGAACGAAAGAAAGAAGGAGAGAGCTTCTGGTGGAGAATTTGGGGAGAGGGACACGTGGCAATGGGAAAGGGACAAGGAACTTTGTCTTTTTCTGGGGTGTATCATGCGGGCTCTCTGGATCAGTGAATGTACAATCCGCTGAGAAGAGGAAACGAGAAGACATGCTTCTCACCATTGATGGAAAAGAGAGGAGAGAACTGGTTCTTTTTCTGAAGAAGGAAATGAGAGGAAGACATATAGTTTATGGTTTAAAACTTTAAACTACCACCAGCAAAGGTACATAGTGTGAATAAGGGAGGGAGGCAAAAACTAGCCGTAGAGATCAGCGACTACGCACTTGCATAAGCTCGGTGTTAAGTTGAACAGATCATTATCCCAGTTGTCAGCGAGAAGGCCTTATTTCTCTCTTAAGGACGGGGTTCTTTTAGAGTTTGGACTACAGCTCAAAGTTCGTTTCCACCTTAAACAAGGATTCATGGCCCACTTTTCAGCGGCACAACTCTTTATTTTGACTAAGAAGCTTTGTAATTAATATATATTTTTTTTCCAGTCATGAGGTCAGGGAAGCAGCCGTAATAGCATCCATAAGGTACATTCTTTTTGTGGGTATGGATGCAACAACAATATGTTAATTTGATAATGCCAATAATGAATTTTCAAATTTAGTTCGAAATATTATAAGAAACCGAGCAGTAAAGATATATACGTCAGATTGACACGGTACAACTAAAAGTTTTCTTCTATAGAAAATAATAACCTCGTTCATACATAATATGTACATTACAAAACATTTCATAAAAATGCTGAGAATGAACATAGATGGCTCTTAATCCCTTCTACCAAGCTCCTACTTTGATCAATAAAAACAAAGGAAAATTGATTTCATACCACCCTAAAAGCTCAAAAATTAGCAAAATGTCACCCGAATTTTTTTTTTGTCTAATGCCACCGCAAAATCTATTTATTTAGTTAATTGACACCCTCAGTGTAGAAACCTCTTTTGAATATAATATTTTTTTTATATTGATCAAACTATCCTTATTGAAATTTAAACCATTACCAATTTTGCTTTTTGGATCCTTGTATTGGAATTATTCAAATAAAATTTAGTACCAATTTTGGTACAACCTGAAGACACAAAAATTGGTACCAGTACCAGTACTAATTCTGATACTGTCGCGGGGACTACAGTGTTGTTGGATTGCTGCACACATTCAACCGCAACACCTTCATCACCAGAACTCTGATGCTCTTGTCCAGGTCATCGTGTTGTCTCAGCCCCCTTCTCAGTTCTCACGCTGCTCACGGCCTGCTGACTTGACAGTGCATCCCAGATGCAGGGATAGAGCTCTACAATGAATGGGAGAGGTGAGAGCCGGTGAAACTGTTGTTGGAGAATAGGAATTTCTTTGAGACTGACTTTGTTGATGCCTTCATCATTGACTTAAAAGATGAGAGCTACGCCCTTTTGTAACAGCATTCAAACCAGCAACCTTGGTTGGAAGACATGCTCTGCTTTACAGCGAGAATATGAAATAGATAGTGTGCTTGCCTTCACTTATCAAATCTGCGCCCCCCTATTTACCCCTTGAGACATGCTCTCGAAACTAGAATCACTCATTTGTGTCTCTGGCAATGAACCTATTTTAGAGTAGTATGGCGTTCAAGTCCCAGCATCAAAGAGAGGACGTCGTTGAGGTACCCATCATCAATGAAGCCCCCGCACTGAATGATGCGGTCCCTCTCTGATGCATATGCTGGCCGGTGGTCATGGGATAACTCAATCGTGGTACCTCTTCTGGAGAAGGGAAGGAAATTGTATATGTAATTTTAAGGATAAAAATGCAAACACTAAAAGTTATACATAAATATAGTTTTTTAATAAAATACTCTGTATATCAGTGATAATCAACTAAATAAATAATTGTGATGACATTAATTTTACTTGGTATAAATAAAGAACATACCAAAAATAATTTCAGTATATTTAGTTTTTATAGATTTTATTTTTAAACTATTTATTTCTTCTATCAATTTTTATAAATATATATTTTTTCATTTCTCTTTAATTAATGTAATAATAAACCAAATAAAAGTTAGTTTATTCGGTTTTCAATTTTTTTGATTCATATAAGTTCGGTTCGGTTCATAATTTAACAAACCGAATAAAAATTTGGATACATATATTTATTTCAATTTGAGCTGCACCGATCGATTTCACACCCCTATCTGGCACGCATATAGAAGTCCATTATCCTATAATCATCTCAAGCTTCGAGCTAGGGCTGTCAATGGGTAGGGTAGGGTACGGCTAGAGGTATTTTCATACCCATACCTATTAAAAATTTTGAGTAACGAACAGGTAACGGTAGATAATGGGTAAAAATAAAAATAATTCAATGAAAAATATATATGATTTAGATAAATAAATAGTATTAAATAAATATACTAATAAAGTATAATAATAATTAATATTTTAGATATAACAAAAATCATATAATTTTTTCATGTCAATTGTCATAAAAAACATAAACTAATTACTATATATATTTATATAATTTAACTACATATATATTTATTAAAAATATAAAATAATTGTATTTATATATATTTATATAATTGAAAATCCCTTACCCATATTCATACCCGATAACTTAACGAAATTTTTTTCTTACCCAAACCCATATCCGATAACCTAAAGAATATAAAACTTTACACATACCCATCTTATCAGGTACGATATGGGTCGGGTAAACAGCCAAAAGAGTACCATTAATAGCCCTACTTCGAGTGTTCCCAGCCATACTGCTCTTTTAAATGGCTATATACAAAGAAACATTGCTTTAATTAATTTTTTTGTTAGTGTTATTAATATAACTAGTGTATAAATTAAAAAAAATCATCTAAAATACTGAAAGAATTTTGTATGTGATTTAAACTGGACTAAATATAAATTATAAACAAGATTATTATACTTTTGATGCAATGTTTGAGTCACTGAAAGAGCATAAAACGATTAGGATGCTGGGTTTGTGATATGCATGAGATACAAAATTTTAAAACTTATCATTCAATCCAATTCAAAAATCAAGGATTATTTGTATAAAATTTGAATCTAACTATAAGTTTATGAATAATATATCTTACTTGATATCGTAACCAAATGCGATGACATCCTTTAAATGGCAGTTGCATGCATCTTCATAAATCACTATAACGACATCATTGGATGGTCTCGTCTCATGAAATCTTTCCAAAAATAAAATCACTACCGCGTGCACTACTTCACACATGAGAGAGATAAATACACAGTTAAATTGAAAGAGAGAGAAAAGAAAAAATAAACTACTCTGTCTATCTTTACGTTTGGATGAGAGATACTGATTTATATTTTTATTCTTTTTCTTTTTCAAAAGGAGTATAACCATCTCACATTTGGCGCTAATGATGGAAAAACAAACAAAAAAACTTATTTCTGCCGAATATATCTAGGACTTGGGCTAATTTGAGTTCAAGTACATTTCATCCAATCCGAGTCTCATCCGAATTGATCCAATTCAATTTTAGTCTTAATTAATTATATCCCGCATAATTAATTAATATTATATACTTCAACTTCAAACAAAGTGACATAGTAAGATTTATGTCATGATTAGTAATAAATTAATACACATTAATTTATAAATTATAATTAAAATCTAACAATGCATTATGATCACTCGATCAAATATAGACAAATCGTAATCCTTTAATCTTTTATATTATTTTTTTGTCACGTAATATCAATTAATTAATATCAAGAGTAGAAATGTATCATTCTTGATAATTATTTTTTTTCTTAATTCTCGGTGCACAATTATTTATATGTGATCATCTCATAATCACATATTACATGTATAATAATTATCACTACATCAAGGGTCCAGAGATATTTTTAATCCCATAAAAAATGAGGCATACACAATATCTTATTGAATATTGATTATCCATAATTCATAGCATAATTCATATATATTTAGAAATTATCTTTATAACTCTCAATTAAGAACAACATTTGATAATCACATAATATATATATTAATTATCTAGAATTATGAATATCTCAAATAATAGAATTCATATTGATTTATAACCTTGCTAATACAAACACAATCTACACAACAAGTCAAAGTGGATCAGATTCAAAATCATGCACTCCGTGTATGTATGTTTATGCGATTAAATAGATACATCATATTAGTGATCTGTGAAAAATAATCACATATTAATCCACATATTAGTCGATATTATCATTCAGTATTTCATACTAATGAACGGGACAATTTAGAGTTTCACAATTTAAGTCATTAATTTAAATAATTCATAAAATATTAAAACTTAAAGAAAAAATGATATAAATTATCCAATACATAAAAAAAATAAGTACAAATTTATATCTTATGGGTTTATACTTTGAGGGTATTAGACAAAATAAATAGAACACAATAAAATATAATAAAAGGTGTAATAAAGGGGGAAAAAGGCAGACGGGGATTATGAAGACATTAAAACCGATACGAAACAACCTGCATTGAAGGGGAACGAGAAGACGAGGCCGAGGCACGTCCTAAATTACAGTGGTGTCTTGTTGATCTTTGCAACACTCGAGAGTTGAATTTGAGAGTGTTAGCTAACCAATTAACAAGAATTGGATTAAAAGAGAGAAACAGAAGTTTAGCGGAACAGAAGTGAGATAAACTCAATTGACTAATTTCATTCAATAATTTCTTGATTCAATTGGTTACAACTATGGCCTATTTATAGGCGAAATCATACAAGAAGATTTAAGTAAATTAATTAAAATCTTAGTCTAATCAACGAGCGTGAGAAATGTCAGCATTTACTGATCAGCGACACAGATCAACATAGCTCGGCTGGAGACCATTGCTTGGGCAATTATTTAAAAAGTGGGTCCCTTCTTCAGCGACTCTTCTTTTAATTAATTTTGTCCGTCTGGCCTGCCCTTGCCGCCCTTCGTCCTTCCCATTGTTTAATTCAGTTAAATAACTGAATTCTGCATTTCCTTCTCCTGACATTGCTCCCTCCTCAAAGAAATTCTTGTCCTCAAGAATTGCTGTCGGAAATTGTTGCTTAAGGAAGTCATAGTCTTCCCAAGAAGCGTCTGCTTCAGAGAGGTTACTCCATTTAACCAAGAGTTGGGGAATTGTCTCATTGTTCCACTTAATCGCACGTCTGCCCATAATGTACAAGATTTTGAATAATCCTTATGGACTTGAAAGAGGAAGCCGAGGAGAAATAAGTGTACCACGTTTGATATATTTCTTAAGCTGGGAGACATGAATAACTGGGTGTATTGCTGAGCCAGGCGGTAATCACAGTCGATAAGCCACGATACCGATACACTGTTCTATTTCAAAAGAACCATAATAGCGTGGAGCAAGTTTCTGATTATGACCTTTATAGATTGATATTTGATGATATGGTTGCAATTTTAAGTAAACCCAATCGCCCGTAGAGAATTGCCTTTCTGAGCGATGTTGTTCAGCTAATTTTTTCATCCGGTGTTGAGCTTTAGACAGGTTTTCGCGCAATTGAGTCAGAGAGCGGTGTCGTTCCCTAAAAAAAATGAAACAACAGCTTCAATGGAACTTCTAGGTGGATGACCCAAAGAAGGATCAGGTGGAAGATAGCCAAATAAAGCTTGGAAAGGCGATGTCTGTAACGACCGGTGAAAATTACTGTTGTACCAAAATTGAGTCAGAGGTAACCATTTAGTCCATTTTTTGGGTTGATCCAACATCATACATCGGAGATAGTTCTTGAGACACTGATTAATTCGTTTTGTCTGACCATCAATTTAGGGATGGTAAGCTATTGACATGTTCGAATTAATGCCAAGTAGCTTCATCATCTCGTGCTAAAAATTACTGGTGAACACTGGGTCACGATCAGAAATAATTGAGGTTGGAAGACCATAAAGTTTGTAAATGTTATCACAAAAAGCCTTGGCTACATCAATGACTATATAGGGGTGAGACAGTGGCTGAAAATGGGCAAACTTAGTGAGGCGATCAACCACAACCATTATTACCTCTTTGCCCTCCGATTTAGGTAATACTATAATGAAGTCCATTCCAATGCTAGTCTAGGCCTCTGTTGGAATTGGAAGAGGTTGGAGTAACCCAGGAGTTGATACATGCTCAAGCTTCACCATTTGGCAGTTGGGGCCTGATCTAACATATTGGATAACCTCCTCCTTTATTTTTGGCTAGTAAAATAGGTGCTTCAGGCGATGATAAGTAACATCAAGGTCTGAGTGTCCACCCTGAGCTGAGTCATGGATTTCATTCAAAACTGATTGGCGCCAGTTGTGAGAATTCCCACACAGATCCGACCTTTGTATCTGACAATCCCTTGATGTAATGTGAGATGGATAGATGTTGAATCAGTAGATTGTAATTTAGCTTGTAAGGAGGAAATCCAAGGATCATTAAAATAACTTTGCTGAATGACACTGACCCATCTAGGAATTAATTCAGAAACAATACACAAATCGGCATGTAAAGATAAAAATTACCATTATACCCCTCCCTACGAGATAGAGCATCTACTACCTTATTTTCTATTCCTTTTTTATATTCAATACAATAATTGAGTCCCAACAATTTGTTCATGCCTCTATGCTGTAGAGCAATATTAATTTTCTATTCTAACAAATGTTTCAAGCTTATTTGATCAGTCTTAATAATGAATTCCTGGCCTATTAAGTAGTGTTTTCATTTTTTGACTACTGTGATAAGAGCCAATAGCTTCTTTTCATATGTGGAAAGACCTTGGTTTTTAACCCTAAGTTTTTGGTTGAAAAAAAACAATTGGTCTCTTTTCTTGCATCAAAACTGCCATAATCCTCTCTTGACAAGCATCAGTCTCCACTACAAAACTTTTTGAAAAATCTGGTAATACTAATACAGGGGCATTGGTCATTGCTATTTTCAGCTGTTCAAAAGCTGTTTGTACTTCCGCAGACCAGGAAAAGGAATTTTTGCGTAAAAAATTAGTGAGAGGCCTACTAATCATTCCATATTTTTTAATGAATTTTCTGTAATATCCTGTAAGTCCAAGAAACCCTCTAAGTACTTTGATAGTTTTTAGTTTAGGCCAATTAATCATTGCATCAATTTTGCTTGGATTAGTTACAACACCATCTTTGGAAATTATGTGACATGACCAAGGTAATCAATATGGGTACTTACAAATGAACACTTAGATATTTTATCATTGATTATGAAAAAGCAATTGTAGAGCAAGAGTTAAATGCTCAAGATGTGAATCAAAATCCTTGCTATAAATTAGAATATCATAAAAAAATTAAAATAAATTTCCTAAGATAAGATTTAAAAACGGTATTCATAAGTGATTTGAATGTAGCTGGTGCATTTGTCAAGCCAAATGGCATGACTTTTAACTCAAAAAGACCATGGTGTGTTCTAAAGACAGTTAAATGGATGTCATCTTCATGCATGCGTATTTGATGGTAACTAAACTGCAAGTCAATCCTGGAAAAATAGGTAGCTCCATGTAATTTATCAAGCAAATCATCAATTATAGGCATCAATTATGGGTATAGAAAATTTATTTTTTATTGTTTGATCATTAAATTTTTTATAATCCACACACATACGCCATGTCCCATCTTTTTTCTTAACCAATAATACAGGTGACGTAAAAGGACTCATAGAAGACTGAATGAAGTTATGTATCAGCAGATCTTCAACTATTTTCTCAATTTCTAATTTTTAAGCATATGAAAACTTGTATGGCCTTAAATTAAAAGGTTGACTATTTGATAAAATGTTGAATCTATGATCACCTGCCCTTGATGGAGGAAGTGAATTTGATTCAACAAAAATAGAAGAGAATTTAGAGAGAATAGACTGGACCTGAGAGGGAAGTTCAATAATACTGGCCTTAGACTCTTGTACACAAAATGAACTAGCAAGATAAATTTGAGAACTATTATTTTGTTCTCTTGGTAGGTTAACAATTGGTTCAGTTATCTAAATATCAATGAATACTGGTTGAGAATGGAGAGTGACATTTTTACCATGTAACAGTAACTTGATAACACCAGTTTTCCAATTTATATTCATAGGCATGTTAAGAGATAACCAATAAATCCTAAAAATTAAGTCATATCTTCGTACATGGAGTACCCTCAAATCAGCATTAAAGACATGACCTTGAATGGTAAATGCAAGATCAGCACACATAGCAGAAGTGGTCAGAACAGTACCAGTAGATACCTTGAGTATTGGACACTCAATAGTAGGTAGAGATAGATTGTGAACTATTGTAGGATTAAGAAAAAAAAATGAGTACTACCACTATCAAGCATCATCATTAAAGATATATTCCTAATTTGCCCTTATAACTTAATAGTTCTATGGTTAGACATTGATTGAGAAGCACAAAGAGTAATTGTGCCCATATTAGATTTCGGTTCACATGGTGGGGAATTGTATGTAGCTAGCTCATCTGTGTCACTATCAATTTCACTCAATTCATCACCATCCAACACATGGAGGCCCTGAATTTTACATTTATGGCCTTGGTGATACTTGGCTCCACACTTGAAACATAAACCCAAGGATCTTTTCTGATCCATGGTGAGATTCTTAAAATTTAATGTTTCATTAATTGATGGAGGTGGAGTAGAGAGTAGTTTATCAAGTTCCTTATTAAATTTAGTTGATGTAAAAACTGATGTTTTAACAATTAGTTTAAGAACCCTTGTTTGACTGTCAAGTGACTTCTCTACCTTCTTAGCTATTTTAATGGATCGTTTAAGTGTAGTTGGTTCATATAAGATTACTGCATCTGTAATTTCTTCCTTTAGACCACTAAGAAACCCTAATAAATAAAATTCCTCAGTTGTATAACATTTGGCCAATATCCGGGCTTTAATCCTTTCATATTTTTTTTTGCAAATTCATCAACTCGAGTGGTTTGGTGAATGCGTTTAAAATCATTGACAGGATCAGATGAATCGTCTTCAAAACGATCTAATAATTCTTCCTTAAAATTTACCTAAGGTGGATCATGATTATTCATTTTGAAATACCTGTACCATTCCTTAGCATCACCTATTAGGTATGGTACAATTGTTTTGACTTTGAATTGTTCAGCTGTGTTATAGAGACCAAAATAAAAATCACAATCCTCAAGCCAGTCAACAGTACCAGAACCATCAAATTTATTGAGTTCAGCACAGGGAGTATTCCATTTGGAAGATGAATCTGCCTGCCTCCATTCCTCTTTTCTAATAGAACCAGAATTTTCAAGAATTGGGTGGCACATACCTTTTCCTTCAGAATTTCGAGAATTATTGGTGCGTTGTGGTGGTTGTCTCGGATTGGAAGGTGATTGAGCCAGTTGAGAAGGCTGAGGAGATTGGTATGAAAAAGAATGACTCTTTTGATTTTATGTTTGTTTATTCATCTTTGCCAAGATTTCAGCAATCAAACCGTTGGAATGTTGATACGATTCATGTAAGGCGGCAAACCGTTGATCGTATTCTTCAAATTTCTAGTCTTGTGTTGCAAAACGTTGATCAAAGCATAAATACAATTCTGAAATCTGATTAGTCAAGAAAGTAAGTTGTGGTTCGGTAGTTGAACTAACAAGTACCAGTTCATCACTACCGGTACCGGTAGCGGCTTTGGATGGCTTAACCATATTGGTAAATCTTGAAAGAACAAGAATTATCCCAGATACAATCGGAAGTGCTCTGATACCACTTGTAACACTCCAGAGTTGAATTCGAGAGTGTTAGCTAACCAATTAACAAGAATTTGAGAGCTAAGTAAATTAAAATCCTAGTCTAATCAACGAGCGTGAGAAACGTCAGCATTTACTGATCAGCGACGCAGATCAACATAGCTTGGCCAGAGACCATTGCCTGGGCAATTATTTAAAAAATGGGTCCCTTCTTCAGCGACTCTTCTTTTAATTAATTCTGCCCGTCTGGCCTGCCCTAATTGCCCTTCGTCCTTCCCATTGTTTAATTCAGTTAAATAATTGAATTCTGCATTTTCTTCTCCTGACAATCTTCGATCCATTTTTTAGAACCCTAAATTACAACAAAACACCTTAAATTACAGCGCAAAATGAGTGTATTGATAGTTAGATCTCACCATACGATTTAAATTGAATGGCCCCTATGAATCACATTCAGACGTGCTCATTTGACCTTAGTCAAGGCTCTTCTATAGTTCATGTATTTAGTAATAAAAGAGATCCTTGAAAGATCTGACCATGTCCATGCAGAACTCAACTCTGGTGAAAGTGAGGAAATTAAAAGGTAAAACTTGAGAGTCACAATATAAAATTGTTGAAACACACTTTTTAATAGCAGTGCTGGTTGACAATTGAAATAATATTTAATGGCAAGAACATGATAAAACAAAAATAAAGGATCTGATATCAATGTTATTTCATTCTTTCCAAAGAATACAACAACAATAAAGCATTTAATATTAAATAAATTGGAGTAGGATCATAACATTAGCGTACTATCCTTAATAAATATTAAAGGTAAGGAATCTCAACTATAAATGGTACGAGTTTGTTGCCAAATTAAAATGTAAAAAGACCATTAATATGATGGGATTTGTTTCCCCGTATATATTGTAGCATCAAGTTCTTAGTTAATGTTTTTCCTAAATGGCTCCGATTGATCAGTGTTGCAAATGCAGATATAGATTTACTTACTATTTATGAGCATGTGGAATAATGGAAATAATTTTGTTCATAGTTCTTGACAATCATCACAAACAAGTAAGAAACTTAATGTTCAAAGCTTGGTTTAAAGTTCATAAATGGGTGTTAAGTGAAATTTGAGAGCTAGACTTTGATCTTTCTACCCAAAAAAAATCGATAAATGGCTCTCTTGGAAACATTTCAAGGAGGATAAAAAACAGAGAGGATAAGAGAAATACATCACAGAAAAAATGTATCAATATTCTGAGATTGCCAGAAGAAAAACAGCACAACAATTGAATTGGCATGGAATTGTAGACGCCAATATCTCAGTATTGATGGTAAATGTTAAAATGTGAAATTAATAAATTGTCAATGCATTTCAATTCATAATTAAAATTATACATTTATTTATTTGGACTAAACGGTTCTTGATGGTCGCACATACGCACATTATGACCGTGCATAGAGCATTCGGCCCAATATTTATTGGCCCGACCAATAAAAAAAGAGGCTTGTTTTATTTAGTAGTATAGAATATAATATAGCATATAGCTGCTGGAATAGCTCAGTTGGTTAGAGCGTGTGGCTGTTAACCACAAGGTCGGAGGTTCAAGCCCTCCTTCTAGCGTTTTTTACATTATTATACTCTCTAAGATCATTAAATTGAAATCTATATTTCATGAAGCTTCAATGCATTTGTGGTGTTCAGTACAATATTATAGAGATTATTGTACATTTCTATGTACTTTTATTGTCTAACACTGTAAAGGTTTAAAAAATTTTGTGAACTGTGCGATTTATATTTTGTGAACTGGTATTAAATTGCCAGTAATTTTTTTCTATATATGGTTTAAACACATTTTTTTTTGTATTTGCTGGTTCTTGATTTTCAAGATAAAAGAGAAAAACGAACTTCTTCATGTCACTAATTCGAAAGTGAGAACAAATCAATAATTGTTGTCTTATATTATCTACAGTGCCAAGTAAATATATATATAACAGTGTATTTAAAAAAAGAGCATTTAATTAGATTCATACTAATAAATATTGTAAATTTTCAATGCATTATTACCAGTATTTTTCTGCCTTAGAAAAACCGTAAATATTGCCACTACCTTTCAATTTATTAGCAGTAATTTCTTTTTTGTCCGTTCATTGAATATTACCAGTATTTTTCTTGTTCATATATCTTAAAAAGTGTATTTAATTAGATTTCACAAAAGTTCGACTATACTCCCGTGTGGATTGTATCGTGCATAATTTTTTTATTGTCAATTGAAGTTAATTTTATTCGAGAAGGGGTGTTTCTATGTCCCACGGATCAAATTTAATTTGATTGGCAGTTTTTACATTTGCTCATTTAGTACTTTGTATCAATTCATCATAACAATTTTAGCAAGGATAGATTCGTAAAATTGCCTTGAGCCAAACTAGAGTTTTAAAAAAACCCGCCCGGTCCAATCCGTCCCGGAACAACCCGTGCCCACGGTCCGGACCAAACCCAAACCCATGTCTAACCCGTCCTTTATCTTGGTCCAGTCCAAGAGTGATCCGGTTCTCTTTCTACCTAAAATCGGTCCGTGCGGATCCGTGGACCGGATCAGACCAGACCCCGACCTGTGCCAACCCATGGCCCGGTCCGGACTGGCCTTCCAACCCGGACCGACCCCCTCCAAGAAAGAACCAAGACTAATGATGAGATATAAGAGTTTAATCAAGACTGTATTAGACTTAGATTTAATTAGATTCAAACTGAGTTGAATTGATTAAGATAAATTAAACTTAAACAACAAAGAAAATTTTTTCTGCCCAACAAACCATTATAACGGTTCAGAGACCGTTATAACGATTCATCTCAATACTCAAAAATATTCTAAGGCAAAAAAAATTCTCAAACAACCAGAGCGAATCGTTGTATAACGGTTAAGTAACTGTTGCAACAGTTGGTCAAATCGTTATAATGTTTTACCTCAATCAGATCCAACAACTATGCTTTCTAAGACGTTATAACGGTTCATGCCGAAAATAATTTCTTCATCTGTTTTAAAAGATCTATTTTAAAAGAATCAACTCTCTCAATGATAATTTTATAATCTTATAATCAACTTTATTCATTCAAATTTTATAATTTTTTAGAATTTTCTAGAATTTTTTTAATTTTTTGCGACCCGTGGGATCTGACCCTCAAGGATCAACGATGGATCGGATTGAATTTTTCTGAACTTGGTCCGTCTAAATTCGTCTCTGTGATGAATCGTGAACCATAAACGGTGTCGATCCGTAATCTGACCGGATTAGACCCGGACTGGATCGGGCTGGACCGTTTGCATAACTCTAGCCAAACCAACAATGGCTTTGACTGTTTTGAGTTGCCGTCATCATCAAAATTGAATTGAAGCCCCGGAAAGCGAGAAAACCCCCCCAATTAAATTCCGACGCCTCAGTTTTATTACCTCCTCTCTTTCCTTTTTCTCACCTTCGCCTCATTAAACCCACCTCCTCTTCCTCCCTCTTCTCTCTCTCTCTCACTCGACGAGACCAATTAACCAAGTCACCATCACTCCTATCGCGCTCTCTCTCTCTCTGAAACCCTAACCCTAGCATCCGATGGAGCAGAAGAACCAGAACTCGGCTTCCACCGCCATCCCCTCCCCCACCGGGCCTCCTCCGGTTCTAGCCTACCCCGCCGCCGCCGCTGCTGCGCCGTTTGCTCCCTACGCACACCTCTATCCTCCCCAACCTCACCTCCCGCCAGCTCATCAGCCAGCTCAGCCCAATCAACAGCTCCAGCTCTTCTGGGCTGACCAATACCGTGAGATCGAGCAAGTCGCCGATTTCAAGAATCACAATCTCCCCCTTGCTCGCATTAAAAAGATCATGAAGGTTCGTTTTTTCTACGGAATTGTTTTCCTTTTCTTTTCTTTTTCCTAATTGCATCCTTAAATTAGCGCAGTGGTTATGTCTAATAAGAAATTAGTTAAGTTTGTCATGCTAGCTACTCTGGAAAGTCTCTTCACTTGTTTGCAGAGACTTCCTGAGCCCACAAAGAATTTTCTGTCTTGACTTGGTTCAATTTGACTTTATAAATAAGTACGTGAAAGTAAAAACAATAAAGGTAATTTGTTAGTATTATAAGTAAGTTTTTTTGCCTACTGCCTACTGCAGATACATTTTCGATCACATACCTCTAATTGTTGATGGGTATTTATTCAGTGTTGATTATTAAATGCTGGTTAGTTGTATAGAATGAGGGTATGTTGCCAGAAATTATAGAAGGACAGTTGTTGGGATCAGTCAATCTGAGAAAGTTGCGTACTATAATAAATACTTCTTTTATCACACAATTGCAACTGTTGACTGCTCTTGGCTTGGGATTTTTATTGATGTGCATCTCCTTTTTTTGTAGCTTTGTTGTCATACTGGTTGCAGCTACTAGATATTGTTTAATTTGTAAATAATTTAGAATAGTTATATTCTCAACAAAAAGAAGGTGACAGTTATTAGGATCAAGCAGAATTGTAACTATAAGTAATGACAATTGTTAGAATCAGGACAATTTCAACCATAAGTAATGACCATTGTTAGGATCAGGATGAAATTGTCAACTATAAATGGTATCATCTGTATCACACAATTTTAAAGTTTGAAGGGTATTTTGTTTGGTGCCAACTGCAAGCTGCTAAGTGTCTTGTCATTTGAAACACTTTAGAATGCCAGGTTTGCCTGCTAAAGAAAAAAAGGTGATGTTATCAGTATCAGTAGCAATTTGGCTACATTTAGAGGTTACCTTTTATTGTCACACCATTCTGAAGGTTGAAAGGTATTTCGTCCGGTTCCAGCTGTGTGTTGTGAAAGGCTGTTTCTTCTACTAAGTATATTATGATACAGTACAGGAATGAGTAAATTGATACAAAAATGAGTATTTTGCTTCACAATTCTAAGTAAATTGGTGTTTTTTTTACTGCTAATTACAAGTACAATAATTGTTGCTTTGTTTGGAAGTATATTATAATAAGAGTGTATATTTTTGAACAGTAGTAAAAAGATCATATTTTGCCAACACTGCTCTAGCACTTACACAGACCTTAGATTTATCATGAGTTCATGATGTGTAATAGTGTTTGTTGTTTTGTGTTAAATAGGCTGATGAGGACGTCCGCATGATCGCAGCTGAGGCACCAGTGGTTTTTGCTCGTGCATGCGAGATGTTCATACTGGAGCTTACGCACCGTGGCTGGGCGCATGCTGAAGAGAACAAGCGCCGCACTCTCCAGAAGAGTGATATTGCTGCAGCAATTTCTCGTACTGACGTTTTCGACTTCCTGGTTGACATTGTGCCAAGAGAGGAGGGAAAGGAGGAGGGACTGACACCCAGGGCCCACATGGCTGCTGCTGCTGCCGCCGCCTCTGTCCCTACCCCTGACCAGCTTGGTGCATACTACTACGTGCCGCAGTGAGAGGTTGGTTGTTGTTGTTTGCTTTGGTGAAGGGGTGCTCTAATATATATTTATCTGTGTTTGTTGGTTTAGGGTTCTTGTGTTTAGGTTGGTGCGTATTATATAAGGTATGGCCTGAAGTCTTAGTTACTAACATTTGTGGAATCTGTAAACGTTCAATTGAGGCCGTATTTGCCATGGTTGTGCTGTGATTGGAGGATTGAGGAACTATTTAATAATTAAGCTTATGATTTATTAAATATTGTCCTTGATGCAAAATTATCTTTTGTGCTTGTTGTGTGACCCGACCTTTGTAAGTTCAAATAATATTTGAATTTTGAACTATAGATCTGAACCATCTCATGAGGAATATCAATTTTCTGTGGAATGCAAGGATTCAGGGAGTCCACAATATCCAAACTGGACGCAACATTTCCAAAATGTCCTCATAAATGGACATATCATTTTGACATCATCCCGCATTGGCTTTGGAACCAAAATAAGTTGCGAAGCAGTCAAACCTTGAGATCTGTACAGGATATGACCGAGTTCCCAATTTTGATTACTTTTTGGTGATAGCTCCTTATCTTTCTCTGCCAAGTTTTATATGTCTATGGATGCTATGAGGGGTTCTTCGATGTGAACCTCATTCAATTCATGCATAGGTACAAGCATGCAATCCACCATTAGGTTGGTTTTGGAGCTCTTTAGATGTGGAGGGGAAGGAAGCACGACAAAATTACTTGCATTTTGTTTGTTCGGATGCCTGGATATTGGAGTGCTGAAACTAGGAGGTGCTGGAAATTTAATGTCTGCTTGGGAGACTAAAAATTATGTCTCCTTGATGCTTGACGGGATGCTCAGAATAAATGGTGTCACTTAGCATATTTTTGTTTAGGCTAAGTAAATAATTTGGCAGTGTGGCTGATAGTTTATTTGCCTATGTTTGCATGCAATTTCCTAATATAGATGTAGCATGCATATGTTTTGCTTTGTGGCGGCTTAACCTTATGTGTGGAGCTTTATTTCTTATATTTTGCTTAAATTAATTGTCCATGTTGATCAGTTGATCACTTATTTTGTTGAGCACTGTATTCATGTAGATTAACTATCCTGAAATCTACATTAACAGATCTTTATGGCGGGTGTTAAATTGCACACAAAGGCCCCAGGTTTGAACACTCACAAGGGTAACCTGTTTTACTTATTCTATGTTTGATTCTATTTCTGTTTCTACTTCTCTACAGTCTGATGTCACGGTGCTAAAAGAGAGGAATCCGCTGTGCTGTACATAGACTTTCAACCTGTAATAAAAGATTATTATCTAATGTTTCTCATCTTGGGTCTCATTTACATGTTAAAAAAGTTGGTATTTAAGTTAATTCCGCTTGCAATATGTACGTGTTGTTACGCGTACCGGTTGAGACCAACATTTACTTGGGTTGTTGAAGTCATGCGCAGCGCTCTATAATTCTTGATTGCATCAATGCTTTATAAATATTCTGCAAAATTAAATATCATAATATCTTGCAGATATATGTAGATAATATGAAGTACGTAATCAATGTTGATTCTAAAATTTAATCTTTATTCTGTTTATTATGGTTGTCAAAATAAACAATTGTTAAGCTATCACCCTCTTACACATAAAATAAACAACTATCAAGTTATCACCATTTTACACATAAAATTATTTATATACATTTTTTTGTATTAATAATAAGAGCGAAATGGGTGAAATGATGATAAATATTTGACATTTTTTGTGACAAAAAAAGTCTCAAATAAACTAAAAACTAAGTTCTACGATCGAAGGTTGACGAACTGGAGAGTATGGTGGGAAAGGCAATTTTTGAAGCGATGAAAGGCGATCTTTGAAGCGATTGCGAAACACAACTTCCGCGGCCGCCCCTACCCCGATCAACCCACGACCTCCCTTTCTGGTGACAACCATACCCCTATCTCCCCCTAGCAATCTCTCCTTTCGCACCCCTACTCCCCCGCTAATGGGCCACAACATCCTAATGACTGTGTGAGGACGGTTAGTCCCAATACATCCCATGTTGATATTCCCGAATGAGACACATCTCGCGACATACGGCGCTACTACCCCACCGACCTAGAAAATCTCCCCCCAGAAACTCAAGTCGTCATAAGCACTACAAAAGGCACTTCATGCAAACCCTTCCCAAGTACTACCCCTTCCCCATCAAAAACCCACCAACGTACTATACCCTAACTATCAAATAGCTTGGAAGCACATGGTCTCCGAAAAAGAGTCCGACCAACCCCTTGAAGACACCCCCTCATCACGTGCATCCATCCCCTATCCAGTCCCCCAACAGCTACAAGGACGATTACAACCTCCACAACATGTCTCGGTCTACGTCTTGCACAATCCACGCTTATGGCCATACACGGCAGCGTGCATGGCATCTGATAGGGATGCAAAGAACCTGGGCATCCGAACTGTCCACAACAAGTCGCCCGGTATACACACAAACCCCAATGCTGCCATGTCGGCCTTGCCACCGTCGGTAGGCCACTCGGGGCTGACTAAACACGAAGACAACATCCTCTCCCCCGTCAACATGCCCTACTGATACCGCTCCACCCTCAATCTACACCAACTAACCAAGCTACTGACATGGCTTCCGGCCCCACCAAATCCGACACACCCATACTGGGAGAACCGGTGCTTTGAATGCTTTGCGTATGGCCACCAAGCGAACAAGTGCTCGGGGCCCATCGTATGTCGCACTTATCATCAACAAGGTTATATAGCTAGGATTTGTCCCCTACGTCGGCCAAGTAACCCCCTACCCCCAGCCCTGCAATTGAGGGGTGTGTCCAACCTGTCAGAGTACCCCGCTGATAGACCACGACACACACGGGTCTTCCTGTGAGATTTTAATCAACTCATCATGGACACAGACAAATTCTCAAAATCCTACGTGGTGGACGCTCGCTTTATCACAAACACCAACCTCCCCCAGCTGAATAGGGACATAACGCGAGCCCTACCACGCGGAATAGGGTTTTGAGTTATCGCACCTGTCGGGCACCTATTATCTACTCACATTTAACTCCCATATCACCCACCGTGGGTTCACGCTAATATGTGATCAAAAGCTACACAACCTTGGCTACATGTTCTTTCTCTGGACGCCGGCGGTCAACTCTAAAAAGCAAGCTTTGGGCTTCAAAGTCTGGTTGGAGCTTTTAGACCTCCCACCGCATTGCTGAAGTACCAACCCTCGCGTTTTCATTTGGCCTCATATTAGCGCACAACCCCTCTAGCTGAAGTACCATCGTTTGAGAGGCTACGTCTATGCATCGCAACGGACAACCTATCGTGAGTACCACACAACCTCGAGCTCTTCCTCAATGGCAGGTGTTTCATTATACTGATTGTCATTAACGGATGGATCCGTGAATCTACGGTTTTTGAAGCCATAATGGATTACACCCCTACTGACCACGTATATGAGGATTGGGCACTATATGTTGCTGCAAAGCTGGACGTAGGCAGAAATAGCAGCGCCTCCGCCTCCACAAAGGAGTGCTCTCACGGCCCCAGAACGTGTCCCATAGACCTGCCGTAAGGTCGTGTTGCCCTCGATCGTGATGTCATTCTGGAGCTCTATGCCCAAGCCTCACCATCCGCAACCACTTAGGCGGTCTTGGCCGCTTTGCATAACCAACAAGTGGATCAGCACCAGGAAAGCACAGAGACAACCAAGGCAAGAAGAAATGTAGCCACCCCGGTATCCACAAACTGCAAGACCACAGCCAGCCACAAAAAACCACCAGCACACCTGATAAAAGAAGAGTTGACATTCCAAAGCACCAAATCCAAGACAACAAAACAAATCTCCATACTACAGTGCAAACGTCCAATCGGGTATGTATCGTACTAACCGGTTCAACGATTAACTCGCCTGTCGCAGGGTCCATATCAACCCCTCCCCCCTCGGGCCCCGCAAAGAATGATGAAGGAAACACTAATAAGCTACATGTACCACCTCCTGACAAAGAAAAAGTCTACTATAGAGTAGGCACGCATCAGCTGATCCTCAGCACCAGCCAAATCAAAGAGCAAACTCACCCCTACCTTGGGTCACGCACATGATTCAGACTCAAATGTTTCTGCACACAAGGGATTAGACAAAGCACCAGCAACGGCCTAGAATAATAAAAAAAACTTAGATAAAGACAAGGCCCAACTACAAGAAAAAGAACTGGGCCGCCCAGCAGGGCTCATGGATCGCGCCCACACTGCTCTCCCAAACACATCACTCCTAGGCCGGAGACCAGTCCCCAGGGGCCACAACTCCTCTAACCTCCCGATCGCGCACCCCAGGAAATCATTGTCCCCGCTCAAACACCATAATACAAAATAATCGGCCCAACAACAAGCGGTCTATTGTTCTCCCGATGACAAGTTGAAGTTTGACTACCCCCTGATAGCTTGTAATATCTCCAAGATGCATGCTCACAACCGACAACAAGGTCCAGCCCCCCAATTAGCAGTCACACAACAGCATCTATACACATAGACCAGTATGACACAAACCTACACCTCTTATCCCCCCGGCCATGCAACAACCAATCGCGGTTGCACCGATGATCCCCCCCACCCCGCGCCAGTATGAGCGCCTCTAAGGGTAAGAACAAAAAAGGCCGCTAATTTAACCAGATACCAGCGCAGGAGAAGGGAAATATGCCCATCATCAGAGACCCCCCACCGATACTCAGGCATAGCCAACGCAAGGCCAAGCAAACACATCTATACTCGGGCCTGATCCCAACTCCCACAAAAACAAAAGCCAGGCAGAAGACCGCAATCACACCCAAAACGTTAAAACTAGCCATTAAAGAGGCTGGTCTGGAGGACAAGCTCACACAGACTGCGCTTGCAGCCGCCCCCCCTAAGAAATCCATCATAAAAAATACGTAGCTTTGTAGCAATGCCAATCTCTGACGGCATTGCACCGCCACAACATCCACCGCCACAGGAAGCATGACAATCATCGAGCCGAGCCCCACCGCAGTCAGATACACGCCTCACCTTGTAGGACTTGGGTTTCCCATTGTCCGATGAGGAGATGGACTATGCTGATGACATAATGAAGGAAGGGATAGATATTGACGATCTCGACGCATCAACTGATGATGAGGACCTCCTAGACGATGTCGAAGAGAACTCACCCCCACCTGCAACCTATATCCCAAGACATAATCATCCCATTGCCGGCAACAACAACAACTGGCAGCTTTTGTGTCATGATTGTATCTTTTCTTTGAAAATTAGGGTTTTATGGAACTATGAATTTAGAAAATTTGAATATTTTGTGTTGGAATGTACGGGGTCTTGGTGACCCATCAAAATATTATGTGGTCAAGAAAACTATTAGGAGCGCAAATGCAGTGATCTTCTGTCTTCAAGAAATTAAACTTAATTCTATATCTCTAAATAAGTTCTATTCATTTGCACCACCATACTTTCACCAATTCACATCTAAAACTGTCATCGAGTCACGGGGTGGAACGATAATAGCGTGGCAACCCACCCTTACCCCCGAACATACCTACACACTTACGTACTCAACAACCGTAGTGTTTAAAAATAACCTTGGCTTTGAATTTATGATCACAAATGTATATGGGGCGACCAACAATGCGTGCAACTCGACTTCTTACAAGAATTGAGGATTGTAGCATGCATGCATGACCTGTCGTGGATCCTTCTAGGGGATTTCAACATAATTAGGGATGTTAATGACACTACCTCAACTAATCCTAGCCTCCACTTTATGTTTGACTTCAACCAGCTGATAACAGACCTACAACTACAAGATCTACCACTAAATGGCCGCACCTATACATGGTCCAACAAGAGACCGCAACCTTTCTTTTTCAAACTAGACTGTGTTTTCCTATCACACCATTGGGACAATCTTGCCTTACACCATACATACCTATTTGACCTCCCGACGACCACGTTAGACCACATGCCACTGGGACTAAAATTCAAAAAAATAGATATCACAATGACGAGATCATTTCGCTTTGAAACACACTGGCTTATGTCTATGAAGGCAAATGACATAGTGCACACAACCTGTCACTCTATTACGGTAATCGCCAACATAGCCGATGACTTGCTAAAAAAATTGCCAAGGTGAGGCGGAAAATGACATCATGGGCCAATAAGAGATAATACGGGCTTAAGCACATGCTGCAATGAACAAAGTATGTGATACGGCTACTAGATATCACAGAGGAAATCAGAACCCTAGGTGACCATGAGCTAAAAATACACATTGACTTGAGAACACATGCCTACAACCTCACTGCCATCCAGGAAGTCAAATGAAAGCAATGTTCCAATGCGAACTGGCTCAAGCATGGGGACAGTAACACCAAATATTTCCATGCAGCCGCCTCAGCAAGGCAAGCTACAAACTTCATCCAGCAACTAACCACAAACCCAATGAACACAACCAACAGCCTGAGGTGATCACACAGACCCCGATCATCCTTCAGGAGTTCATACAACATTACAAGAACTTATTAGGCACGACGCACACATCCTCATAGCAGCCAAGTCTCACCAACCTATACCCGACTCAAAACCACTCCACAACCAGATCACACGTGCATACATGAAGTGCCGACTACCTATGCCCGCTCATTGACCAAATAATCCTAGAATAGGTAAAACATACGATCTTCTCCCTACCCAAAGACAAAGCATCGGGACCAGATGGGTACCCGATTGAATTCTTCCAGACATACTGGAACATTACGCGGGATGACATCTACCGAGCGGTTATTGTCTTCTATTATAACCGCCTAGATCTTTGACGTATAAATCAGGCATACATCACTCTTATCCTAAAAAAATAGACACATCAACGGTCAATGACCTCCGACCCATAAGTGTCCTCTCCGCCATCCCTAAAATTATAACAAAAATTTTAGCAAACTGTTTGCAACCCTACCTACCAAACCTAATCCACAAGAACCAAACAACATTCATCAAAAATAGGCAACTAATGCAAACATTTGTCTCCGCTAGAGAAATTATAGCATACTCACACAAAAGATGAATCTCATCAATATTCTTTAAAATAGACTTTGCGAAAGCGTTCGACAATCTATCTTGAGATTACTTGTTGGAATTCTTGAAGGTCAGGGGGTTCCCAAATCTCTGGGTAGCTTGGATAAAAAAACATCCTGATCTCGACCACATCCTACATTAAAGTCAATGGAACCAAAGATGCGTATTTTTACCACCAACGAGGACTACAATAGGGGGACCCACTATTTCCACTCATGTTCATCTTAGCAATAGACCTAATCCAGACCATCTTCGACAACCTACGAACCCAACTAACTTCACTACCGACCCTAACCATACTCCAATTCGTCTATGACACCGCCATCATAACCCGACACACACGACAAACGTTAAAATTATACATCAAGTTTTGCAATAATTTGGGGAAATTTTGGGACTCAAAACGAACCTAAACAAGAGCGGATATCTACCCATAGCTATACCCGACGACATCATCCCTATCATAGAGACCATCAAGCATTGCTACAAACTAAACTTACCAACAACCTATTTGGGCCTTCCATTGACTGTCCATCGACCATCGAGGGAAGCATACACCCCTCTCATTACGGCGGTACAAAAAAGACAAGAAGGATGGATGGACAAACATCTTTTGCCGGTGGGGAGGGCAGTCCTTACCAATATGATCTTAAATATTATGCCCCTACACTACATGCAAGCCTTCCTACTTCTGAACTGGGTGATTCAAACCTTAATCAAAATTACTAGGAGATTCTTATGAAGGGAGGCCACAGCGAGCTTCTCAGGAGGCCACTGCCTTGTACCATGAAATCGGGTAACTTTATCAAAATTTTATGGGGAATTAGGCGTAATTGACATTCGTCTTCAAAACTGGGCAATGCTAACGAAATGGATATGGATTGCGGAAAATGATGACCCCTCACTATGGAAATCTACGTTGATAACGCTATACAGAATTATCCCCACAGAGCCCGGACTATCGGCCACACCGATAACATTCTTCCTAAGTGATATCCGCAAAATACAACCAATCATGGACGTAACCTCCAAACACAACACTCAAAACTCATTAGTATGGAACCTCACAACAATCGGTCGATTCACGGTGAACTCAGACTATCACTTCCTCAATAACCCGAGCATTCCAAACACCGTCCTAAATAATTTATGGCCTCTCCAATTAAACTACAAACTCAGGCACAAAACCACACATAACAAACAACGTAAAAATTAATCGGCCATACACTCCTGCATCATGTGCACCACAGCAAGCCAAGAAATAGCCGACTACCTATTCTACTCGTGCCTAACAGCACGGGCACTGTACCCTGCACTGCCACAGATAATGACATCACCGGCTGGGACAACAGCGATCTTGCAGAGCTGGTGCATGGCGGCGGGAACAATAGCAAAGCAACAATGGGCGGTGTTTGGAAAATTTGGAAGGAACGAAACAGACAAATATTCCAACGGAAGACAAAACATATACACGTAATGAAGGTGGAAATATCAGCATACAGGGCGCAATGGGCAATATGCAAGAGGGTTAGAAATATAAATATGAACACTAGGATAGCACAATAATTATGTGAACGATGTACATGCTATGTATAAGTTTCTGTTCTCATAATCTCTCCCCCTACTACACCTGTATCTTTTTTAATCTCTCTCCCCTACTACACCTATAACTCTTTTGACATTTCATTTATAAAATCTAATAGTAGACATATTGTCTGCTACTTTAAAAAAAAAATAAGTTCTACAGAAGGACAATTAGACCTGCCACAATGTATGACGTAGGATACTGAGCTATAAAAGACCAACATATTCAGAAGATGAATATAATCGAAATGCAGATGTTATGTTGGATATGTGGTCATACAAGGAGAGATCGAATTAGAAATAATGATGTACGAACAAATTTATGGTAGCGTCAATTTAAGAGAAGATAGTCCAACACCATTTGCAATGATTTAGTAATATCCAACAAAAACTTTCTGAGGCACTAGTAGCAATAATATTCTAAGTCATTCCAAAACATAAGAAAAGACAAAGGTCGACCGAGACTAACATAGGAAGAAGCAATATAAGGAGATTTGAAGGAATGAAGTGTACCTAAAGAGATTGTTTTGGATATGGATGCTTAGAAGATGGTGATTAACTTATCAAAATCATGATCTAGGAGTTAAAAATCTAGCATTAGAGTATAGACTTTAGATTTTTAGATTTTTTTTTTTATATTCTAGGGTTTTAGAATTAGAATTTAGGAGCTAGAACCGTAAAGTATATGATTATTATTATTATTATTATTATTATTATTATTATTATTATTATTATTGATGTATGTATTATTAATAGTACTATTAGTATTATTATTATGAATATCTGTATTATTATTAGTATTGTCGTCATCATCATCATTATTGTAATTATTATCATCATCATTATCATTTTTTATGTTATTTTTTTCACATTTGAGATCTATGATATTTCTGCTTTCGGATTTGATTTTAATTTTAATTTATTCTAATTTATTTGATATTAAATTTTGTTGTTGTTATTATTATTGTACTCACATTGATACATGAGCATATATTGTTCAGTAATGATGTGCTTATAAGTCTTTCTTCCACCGTTGTTGGCCAATTTATTCATGTTGAGATCATAAAACAACAAAAAAGAAAAGACAAACTTAGACAATCCAGCAAACCGACTGAAATGGAAGTGAGCTGTCTCCACAGAGATCGGCAAATTTCAGATCGCTGTCATAATCGTTTATGACAGTATCGGATTTTGTTTAACGGTACAGATTTTGAAGGAGAAAGATGCTTTTTTTTGTGGGTCTCATTCATCATGAGACAACAACTAATGACATTTTGCTATTATAGAAAAAAATATGACAGCGTATGTGAATTCGGAAAAATCCAACATAGGTTAGTGTCCCTTTGCACTCCACTTGCCCCTATTTTAGCGTACCGTGCGCTTAGATTTCCTCTGGCATGTGTATAATTGTCACCGAGATCGCATGAAGAAAACATTGATTATTGACTTGCATAGTGCTTGTCTTGAATTTCTCAGCAGAACACTTGACGGGTGTGGTCTGACAATTATTGGTTTTCAATTGCTTCTTGTAGAAGCTGTCAACTTATATACATTGCTTGTACTGGTGAGAACCTGCTCTGTAACAGGTCTCAGGATCTGTATCCATCTTGGAGTTGGTTTAAACCGAGCTAAACATACTTTGAACTTCCAATCAGATATAGTTGTTGTTGTTAGACTTTGAGTAGTGAGGTAGATCGAGTCAGATGTTTATGTTGTATACATCTCTGCAGTTCTGCATGTATTTTAAGCATGAAATTGTGATATCAAAACCTACATGAAATTGTCAGGAAAAAATCAATCTACTCCATAACAAAAATCAATTCAACCTATCCACCTTCAAAATGCAAACCGTTTGTTAAAACCCCATCAACAACTCCTAATCAATAATTCACTCAACCCATCCTCTATCCTAAAAATTAATATAGTTCTTTAACATTCAGATATCAAGCAAGTACAAATTCTCCATCCTGATAAATCTCTTTCTTTCAAAACTAACCATTTTTTGCACAAGCAATCTACACAGAATTAGTTAAGAGAACAATACAGAATATGTTTATACATAAAATAAACAGTTATTTTTTTTTCATTTTTTTCAATTAATAACATTACACGGCAACATTTCTATAATAATAATAACAATAATACAAGTTCTACAACTCTACAATACCATTTAACCAAAAACTCACTAACTTTTTCTATTTTTTTTTTCTTTTTGACTAAAAATTAACATAACTACACAAACCCAACATTAGGGCTCATGCTATGCCAACATAACGACCAAAGTGACACAAAAATGGCTCAGTTTTCACTACCACCCATAAAAATAATAAATGAACCAGCAACAAACCATAAGCATATAACATCCAGTCGACATATTAATTTGTATTTAAGTTAGCAGAGCACCGGGTGCCAGTGCCCCGCTAGCTAGGCATGACATCACTCAGCATATCATACCAACCAAAGGTTAGACCAGATACATACCAGACTGAATAGAAGGCCTAACCATATAATTACTCTTTTACACTTTATATGACATGTCAGTTTTACCCCCTTGTTTTGGCTCTCTTCATGCCGAGGCTGTTATTGTTAAAAGGAGAGGCCGAGCCTGACCTCTGCATCCCTTCATCACGAAGTGTACCATTCAGCATGGCAAGTTCTCTTAGCTGTTGCTTCTTGTAGAAATCTTGTGATTCATCCTAAAATAGGGGTAAAAGTAAAAATAAACATGTCCCACTCAGAAGTTGTAAGCATAGTTGGGCTAATTGACTTGTATGAGGACATAGAAACAAAAGAGAGCTTCTATGGTGAATGTTATCTAGGGCTAAATTAAATTATGCTCAACACAAACTTGTTTGATGACCTCATGAGCTAAAAGAAAAGTCAAGAAAACAAAAGGCTTGTAACCAAATAGTACAAAAAAGGGATAATAGGGTAGTTACCACAGGCTTGAGAAGGTCCTCCAAAATATCACGGGCTTGCATGAGTCGTGCATCAATAATTTCAACAGGAAGCTCAGCCTCAACTAAAATGTGGAGGGGTTCATTCAGGTGCTCATACCCGGGTTTCCCTCTCATCATCTCCTCCTGTGGTATGAAGTTATAAAATGAGTAATTGAGGTAACTCAATATCTGTTTTTCCTGTTCACTAAATGATGGACAGGTATAATTTTGCAAAACCAAATAAAAAAATAATTCACAGCATTTTTTCTTAAAGATGTTTTCCTTCAGTTATAAAATATTTTAAGCATCATTCCTTATGCAGAATATGAAGACCAAATATTTTGATAAGGTCTGTATAGAGTAAGTGTACCAAGCATACCCGAGCAGGGTCTTTGATGCTTCCCCGGCCTCTGATAAGAACACGACAGTCAGTGCTCGCCTCCACACGTTTCAGAGAGTTTCCTCTTGGACCTAGGATTCGACCAACAAAATTGTACTGCTAGAAACCAAAAAACAAAAGAAAACAGAGAATCATCAGTTGTTTGTTAACAGTGACAGTGAACCTACCAATATTGTGGTACCTACTAGTGGTATTAGTTCTTAGATGGTGCAGTGCCTCCCTGACATTAACCAACTCCACTATGCAAT
>CAXKVV010000186.1:0-55666 GCA_964058805.1 Schoenoplectus triqueter | reverse complement strand
ACAATTATCATAGCGTGTATCTTGTACTTTAAATCGTCAACCAACTATTCAATATATCTATTTTAGTGCTATAGTACTTCGCAAGTAAACTCGTTTATCAACATCAAAACTACCAATTAATAACGCGCGAATCAACATTTTATAGGCATGCAACTGATAAATTTTCGATGACGTTTATATCAATAATCAAAGTGAAGGCATTATTTCCCAGTATATACCAAAGAATAATCATTATAATTCATGTGTTTAAATTTTGACGATTACATATATCATTAAGCATGATATCCATTTGATTTGTAAACTATGCTAAAATTAGCATTAAAAAACTTTGGTATCTACCGTCAGAAGACAACAGCTAGCATTGCAATCCTGACTATTCTTTTTTTAACATGCTTACCTTTGAGCATTCCAAATGAAAGACAACTTCTACTTTTAACACTCTTAGCATTGATCATTTCAAATGAAAGGCAACTTAAAACAGGAGCTTGGGCCTAATAGTCATCGATGGTAAGTGTTCTGGTTAGTCGACATAATTTATCCTCCATCTCTGCACTCACCCTTGAAAAAGAACACAGATGATTTAAATTCATGTGTGGAGGTTGCTAGTGAACATGAATATTAATATTTCTATTAAAATGCAAATCAAAGATATAATTAAACAAATGCCTGATTATTTGATTATACTAACGACATCGCCAAAATTAATTTCATCATAGACGGGTCCGCTTGGTTACTTGCAGTTTGTTGGAAATAAATGAACTATAAATATAAATTCCAATAGAGGAGAGAGAATCTTATCAAATTATAAACTCATTTCCTCAATTTCCATGTCGGCTGTAGCAATTGAAATGAAAAATCTTCAAGTCCAAAGTCGGCGGCAACAATTTTGACTCAATTGATTTTCTTGTTCTTTAAAAATAGTTCGGATCGTGAGGGTTTCACATATATCCACATTCTTCATAATTTTACATATATAGATTTAAGCATATTAAATTGATTTGACTAACATATTCTTAAAAAATAAGTCTATAATAGATGTACAACCAAGATAACTGAAATGCCAGGCTGCAGTGCAGCCATGATGTCTACCTTACCTTTGTTATGTGCAGGCACGCAATGTGACAATAGTATCCATCAATGCTCTAGATTATTTTGTGTGCCTCCATGCCCATCATGCCTACCTGTATCGTGTCTAGACTCTATAGTGTGGCATGTCGTGTTGACTTTTCAAAAATTGAACACGGTGCAATTAAAGGATAGTTTCAAAAATCAGTCCGTGCCATGTCATGCTATGCTAAATAGTCGTGATGTGCCATTCCCGGACCTGTTGTTTTATATCATACCTAGCCACAGTAGATACAGATTTAGAACTCTATCTATTCTTGAATAATAGTACCGGCATTACAAACATGGATAATGTGTAATCTTAGTAATAGGTTGTCAAGCAGAGTAGATCTGATCAGACATGGATTTGGAGGGAGAAAGATTGATGCACGATTAAAAAATCCTAGTTGTCTCTCCATCGAGAAATTTTCGATAGGTAGAGATGATTGATTTGTCTCTCTCATGTCATTTTTCTACTTCTCTATTTTTATTTTACTATGATCTTTTAGATTTTATTGATTTGTTTAATTTTTCATGTCTTCGTTCGTCTTTTCATCGCTCTTTTATTATAAAAATAATTTATTCATTTAAGGTATTGTGATTTGAGATACTCAAGAAGAAGAGTTTTGCTTCAACTTTAATAAATTCAATTGAAGTCTTGAGGCGTACTTAACGACTCATATGATCCAGTAAAAGTCAAACACAATGACATTCATCACGGCAGGTTGCTTGAAAATTTTTTTGGGTTTCTTCAAATTTTTATCTCTCTATATGTATTAAAGACAAAATCATTTAGATTATTTCAGTAAATGACTTAATTTAGAGTTAATTTAATATTTTATATTATTTGATTTTAGATTAAAAAATTTTCTTCTCTTATTTTATGGATGCAATCACCTCTTTTCAAGTTTTGATGTTAAAAAAACAAAGATAATGTGTCATTTTCTATTTAATTTCTTATTATTCATGTTAATATCATTGATAATGTGTTCTTTTCTAAAGCATTGAATATGCATAATACAATGATTACTTAACTCTTTTACTGCCTCAATTTGATTCAAACATTAATATAATTACCAATTATTCTATTGAAAATTTGCCATTTACTTTTTTAGTAAATTTTTTCATTGTTCTAAATTCAGGTTAATAGATAACAAAATACTAGGTAGAAATGAGATTAGTAGTGGTATTTTAAGGTCAAAAGAGTGCAAGAATGTAAATAATTTAAGGTAGAAATGTATAAACCGATTTGGACTTAGTGTCAAATGTAATGATAGCGAAAAATAATTCAATTTAATTCAATTCTCACAAGAATATAGTAATCAAAGAAATGAGAAAAAAAAGAAAAGAACAAACAAGAACACAAGATGCAACTGAGTTCGGATTAAAATGTCTGCGTCTTCAAGACTCCCAACCTTTAACAATTGAGGTTGAGCCGAAACACTAAAAAATAATTTTACACTTGTAGAACTTGGTCCCTTACAAAAAAATGGTGTTTACCCTTGAAAAATCTCAAGGATGAAATAACTGGACAATTAAGGATAAATATATGAATTATCAGCAATAAATCATAAGAAAGAAGAGAGGGTCCACCAGTCAGAAGAAGTCGCTTCTGAGCCCAGAAAAAAAAAGTTTATTTGTCCCACAAGGAAATCCTGGACAAAGAATCGAATGTATAAAAGCTCTGTCACCTCCTATTCATTTGAGGTGGATGACTCTCAGGAGAATCAGGAGAGAAGATCTCCTGAGGGGTCATCCATTTGATTATTGTTCACTGACAGGTGGGTCCTACACCTCAATGATAGACACTAAGGAAATCAAGATCAAACCCTGAAAATTAATTCTCAAAACAAATCGTAAGAGATGGAGCAGTACAATCTCTGTACAATAAAGAACTGTATCAATGCCATGCCAGTATTTTGATACATCAAATCACAAGAAATTTCAATGTGATTTTGCTTTCAAGGTTGACCAGGTGCCAATGTTGCAAACACTTGATCAAGCCAAAATTTGTGTCAATTGTTGATAAGTAATCAACTATCGACCAAATCACTTTCATGGATATGGATTGAAAGTCAATTTCACAAGACTGATCAGATGTCAATGTTGTAAACATCTGATCAACGCTAGATTTGTATCAATTGTTGACATGCAATCAAATTTTGATCAAATCAAACCCTAATGAAGCATCAATACAAGTGATATCTAGCTATTTTAGCTACATTTTCGACCAAATCTTGTACCAAAATCTGTGTCCAAAACTATAAAATCATATTTATTTCATTGAATATCTGTAGAATGAGGTACTGCTGCAAGTTTATTCTTATTTTGCAGGAATCAGGTGAAGTCGAGGAAGACTATGAAATTCAGAACTATTTACACGGTCCGTGTAACATCTCACACGGACCGCACAATCTCAACTCGACCGCCTATACGACCACAGACGCGACCGTGTAAACACGCAAGCACACGGTCCGTGTGGAACCTTACACGGACCGTGTCAGACGGTGCTGGAAACAGTTTCTGAAATTAGAAAGAAGTTTTATTGATGAAAGGTCGGCCCAAAAAGAATATAAGCGGGATTTCTCCGTCTAGGGGGGCATTCTATCACAGAGAGAGTTTTTTTTAGGGTTTGGACTTGACGGCTAAGCTTGGAGACGAAGTTGAGAAGCGAAAGACGCAAATTTCTTCACGGATCTTCTTCGTTCTTCGAGTTTTGTGATGGATATCTCTTTTATCTTTTATTTTATCTGTTTTAGAACCATGTTTGAGTAGATTTCTTAGTTTCTAGGGCTGTGATGTAATCGAATGTTTTGTTTTACATGTTAGCTATTGGATTTTCGTATTGAAATTTGTGTTTGCTTGATTGAGTTCAAATTTTAATTGCTTAGAGTAAATTATTTGATTCTTACTGGTTTGCCAATAGGTGCATAGCCACATCTATAGAGCAAAAGAACCCTTAAAAATCTCTCAACCAATCTAAGTACATGAGGTAGGATTTAGGATCCGAGAGGTGAAACCAAGTAGTAGCCGAAAGGTGAACTTTTTCTCATATCGACGGATAGAGGATGCCTTTAGTATACCAAACAAGCAACTAGATAATTCCGACCAACAAACGACAGTTGAGGTCGAGAACCCGACGAGGGCAGATATTGCAATTCCATACCAAGTTAATGAACCAATAAACAATAGTTGAGGTTTAGAAACATTAGGTCTGGTCAGTAGAACCCTACACAAAAGAACAATACAAGAAAACAGTAGCTGCTGCATTCATTCGGGGAGCCACATGGACCGTGTAATATAGTACACGGACCGTGTACAATTGACACAGACCGTGCAGGATACTGCACGGACCGGGCAACTCGAGACAGAACTGAGATGAAGTCATAACCCTGGAAACGCCTTTTTAATATAGTTTAAAACCAAGTTTGTTTATTTTCTTGCATTTAATTACTGTCATTTAAACTTTTAGAACCTTAAATACCCAAAAACCAACTTTGCAGAACTTCTAGAATAGAGTTAATTTAAGTAGAGTCCGGTTTGTTTCACCGTCTCTGTGGATCGATACCCGAATTATACTACTCGATAGGATCTGTACACTTGCAGTCCGAACCGAGGGGTGTAACCAAGGTTAAAAGGTACAGCTTGCTGTACTGAAACTTTGTGCATACGCTTCCGTGTGAACAACAAGTCTAATTGGTGTTTAATTAGGGGGGAGGGTTTCTGCAAGAGATTTTTTATTTGGCAGAGACACTGAGCTACAATTAAAAAATTGGGATTAATTCAGAAGAGAAAACATGATTTTCTTAGTAAATGAATTTTTAATGCAAGGAGGTAGGGGCAAAAGTGAAATTAAAAAATTATAAGAGTGATCATCATGAATTTAGAGATTTTTGGTGAAAATTTCATGATTTTTGGATAGGTGGAGCTACTAAAATAAATTTAGAGAGGACAAAATAGATTAAATAAGCAGATCAAGGGCTGAGATTTGGTCAAGGTAATTCTAGGTACAACTTGGGGACAATAGCATCCTTGGGTGCAAACTGGGTATGAGAACCACAGAGAATACAACATAGAAGAGGAGAGAGGGTGTGTCACGTGGCAGCACTAAAGTGAACCAAGTCAGCAAGCAACCGCCACGTGTCACAACCCTATTGGACCATGTCAGCACAGGTGGGCCCCACATGGGCGTGGAACACATGACAAATGGGCCCTATACATGCCACGTGGAATTCACTTATTTGTTCACATCAGTAGCCACTTCACCAGACAGAGACACATGGCATAATGCTATTGGTGCAAACCTACACATGTCGGCAGGATAGAGGTGACATGGCAACACCTTAGACCACCACATCATCATATGCATGCCATGTGGCAGCATACCATGAAGCCACCTCACCATTCTGGTTATAATAGCTAGACACATGACTGCATGCTATTGGACCAAGGAAGCACATGTGGGCCCCTCTATATGCCACGTGTCACACACATGATGGTGCACAGTCAGCACAGATTAACAATTGTAATAAGATGATTAACACAAACACCTCTAAATCAGACCAAAACAGCCTATAGAAACATGCCACATCAGCATGCTTAACCTTAAAATACTGACATGGCCACCCCTAAAGCTATTAACACCTGACAATGGGGCCCAGTGCCCGGGAACACAAGTAGAGACGCATGGTTAAGTTGTGAACCAAGTCTATTTGGCCTGCTCATTCAAATCAACGTAGCAGAATTTGAAAGGAAAATGAGAGAATGATAAACCTGATGCATGAGCTCTAAGTCGCTGCTGTTCTTCTCTTCTACGCTTTGGTTCACATGTGCCTGACACATTCACATACGAGGAGGAACTCCCTCCCTCCTCTTTCTTCTCGCCATTGCTCGAGTCTAATACAGCTCACATTCTCTTCTTTCCCTGGCGCCTCACCATGATTAAAGATGATCTAAAAAAGTAGCAGCGATTGGGTGATGAGACAAGAGATGCTGCCAGATCAATTGATGAGAATAGATGAATAGAAGCTGAAATTGACCTACTACTCAAAATTGAGCTGAAGAGAGAGAGGTCTAATTGGTGTTCTAGAGATCAAATTGAGTTGTAAAGAAGCTTCTTTGAGGTAAGGCGACACCAATAGAGATGAATTGGTGAGGCAATTGAATGTGTGAGATGTTAATTGGTCAGTAGTTGGAAATGGGACATAAATGAGCTCAGAGAAATTGAAGCCGACAAATGGATGAAATGACATTTAAGCTAGCCATGAAAGGTTTATATAGAAGTTGGCAACTTAGGGCCCACTCACTAGTCGAAATATATGAGCAATTGAGAGTCGGAGTTAATGAAATAGCGACACGGTCAAAGCAATAACAAAAAACGGTTAGGGAAGAAACACAAATCCATCACAGCCGTTCAAGCATGAAGAATGAAGGGTGAAGATTTGTACAAACTGACAATCCAAGTGAGAATCATTCAACCAATTACAATCAAGAGAGTGGTCGATTCTAGCTTATATAAGTCGATTAGAAAATCAGGAAAAAAAAGAAGGGGGGAGGGAAGAGAGAAAAGAAGAGAAAAAAGGCAACTGAGAAGAGAAAAATTGAGAGAGAGACACACACCCACACACATTCACTAGTGATCACCTAGTGTAGAGAAAGAAAGAGATTAAAAGAGTTAAAAGAAGAATTTGATCAATTGGTATTTTCTGTTGAGAATTCGAGGTAATCAACCATGCAAATTGATTCGATTGGTGTTTATTTACATTTCTTTCCTTGGAACTGAGCTCTAGACATTCAATTTGTGCTTATTAGATAATCAATTTGATTTCTTTCTCATTCTTATGGCTTTCTTTCAAGAGTTTGCTTCTTAATTCTATCTCTCTACTATTTTCTTTTCTAAATGATATCAATTGACATTAATTGATTGAATCCAGTGAGTCACTAGGCCAATCACAAGATGATTGGTGAGCCTTTATGCCTGGATCAGTCACAAACATCAAGAATCTGTGATTCAATTATTATTACATCGATTTCCCTTATAATTTTCATTTCACAATTGATTTTTCTGCTTATACATGCACAGTAACCAAAAAATGATACATTTCTATTCTCTAATCATCCTAACTATATGATTTTAATCGATTAAGTTAGTTAATCTTTCCAATTTTAAATGAATATACCGATCTCGACACAAATCAGCATATTGCCAAGACTTAAGAGTGAATCAATCCTAATTGTTGCAATCTCAGTGAGCCACTGGCCCTAGCAATGTCTGGGTGAGCCTTTAGGCCCAGGAGACATCGATTAAGTGCAATAATTTAGTGAATGTCAGAGATTTCGATGAATTCAGAACTGATGCTGATCAGTTTCGTGCACAACCAGTTGGTATCGTGTTGAAACGCCTTGAAACTCAGTGAGCCACTGGCCCCAGCTAAAGCTGGATGAGCCTTTAGGCCTGAGGGGTGTCAATTGAGTATGCAAGTTCAATAAACATCTCGAATTGAAAGGAATTAGGGTCGGTACTGATCGGTACCGTGCACTCCCAAACTATTAGTGCTTCAGTGCGATTGATAGTGATCAAGAACACTCACATTCACTTCAGATCACATCTACATGTCAAGGCGATGCTTATTGATCTTGCAACTATCAATGACATTGACTGAAACTGTTGAATTTGACAAGGAATTCAACTCGGTACCAACCCTATTGGTACACTTCAGCTGGCACCCTCGCACTGCACCAACCATCGCATGGATCTCCGATCAGGTACCATGGAGAGATTCACCAAGGTCATGTGATGCTAGGACACAAGTCTGATCAGATGAGAGAAGCTCCGACCACTGGAAACCACCACCCAGCATAAATCCTGATGCAAAGACAGGTCAGAAGAGTTGGAGATCACTCAGCATGACTATTAAAGCGTACTTTAATCTCAAAGATTCATCAACGATTGAGATCTATCAAGAGTTTAGAATATTAAAATGGGAAGAGATCCGGGCCTTAGATCTATTCAACATATAATCTCAATTAAATCCAGCGACCCAAATAAAATAAAGAGTTGCATAAAAGATCTACACTAATCTCAGAATAATCTAGTGGTCCGGATTAAATACAACATTCTTAGGAATCGTTATAACGATTCTTGAATCGTTATACGGTTTACCAAAACGTTGAACGCTTCACAAAATATTGGTAATGCTCTGACCATACTCTGACAAGTCAACACATTCTAAGGAATCATTATAACAATTTCTTGAATCGTTGTAATGATTTTCTAAAACGTTGAACGATATACAGAGCGTTAGCAACGTTTTGACCCATGTTGACCAATTCTCTAACAAGTCTGTTATTCTCCAGAAACGTTATAACGACATATTGAAGCGTTATAACGGTTGATAAGGTGGTGACACATTTTGTCGATTGCTGATGAGTCATCATAATATGGAAGCTTCTGAATTGACTTGTCTAGAAGCTCACCCTCTGATAAACTTGTCTCAATGTTAGACCAGCCAGGAGTTCCGAGTCTAATTTTGTGAATAAGGTAACCCTGAATGCATTAATTAGTCAAGTGCTTTGCATTAATTATCTAGGAGATCAAGTAAGACAATTGTAGGGACTCTGTCCACTGTCTATTGACTCTATGTCTTGAACAATTATTTATGACTTAACATACTAGCAAGACTATAATAATCTGATTGAAAGTTTGTCTTCTAGTCTAAAGAACTGAACCGATCTGTAGTAGGTTCATATTCTAAATGGTGAAATCGAATCAATCTATAGTTGGTTCATTCACTAACACGCTTGCCTCAAGGTTGAACTGACTTAGCGCTTCATGTTTGACTTTGTGTGCAAAAGTGTATCCTAGGTTTATGAATCTGCTCAGCGCCTGGAATTCATGATCTAGAAGATCAGTAAGATGAACAAGTGGGCAATATCCACCCATCTTCTGATTCACCAACCACAAGATCAACCGGCTCAGTGTTTTGAGTTATATTTTGTATGATTGGTCATTGACTAGTTAAGATTGAACTAACCTATTAGTAAGTTTATTTTCTAGATCAATTAAGATTGAGTCGATCTGTTAGTAGACTCATCTTCCATCCCTCTGTAGAGATCGATCTGATCTGTTTGTAAGGTCATCTCTCGGAGTTATAAAGATTGAACCGATTTGTAGTAGGTTCATCTTTTTCTATCACAGAATGAACAGATCTGTTAATAAGTTCATCTGTATCCTAGGTTTATGAATCTGCTCGGCACCTGGAATTTATGATCTAGAAGATCAGCAAGATGAACAAGTGGGCAATATCCACCCATCTCCTGATTCACCAACCTCAAGATCAACCAGCTCAGTGCTTTGAGTTGTATTTTGTGTGATTGGTCATTGACTAGTTAAGATTGAACTGATCTATTAGTAAGTTTATCTTCTAGATCAATTAAGATTGATTCGATCCATTAGTAGACTCATCTTCCATCCCTCTGTAGAGATCGATCTGATATGTTTGTAAGGTCATCTCTCAGAGTTATAAAGATTGAACCGATCTGTAGTAGATTCATTTTTCCCTATCACAGAATGAACTGATCTGTTAGTAAGTTCATCTATATCTGCCATTAATCAACGAACTGACCTGTAGTAAGTTCGTCTGTCTACACTCCACGTAAGTTGAATCGATCTGTTAGTAGATTCAGTTTACACTGTATATGTATTTGTGAACTGATCTGTAGTAAGTTCATATGTATCCTTTTACCTGCATTCATAAACTGATCAGTAGTAAGTTCATTTATATCTCTATTATATATTTCAATGAACTGATATGTATTAAGTTCATCTATACCTCTGCCATCTGTTTTAATGAACTGATCTGTAGTAAGTTCATCTATATCTGTATCTGTATCTATTATTTGTTTTGAATTCGAACTGATATATTTGTAAGTTCATTTTCACCTATTTCTAAAAATCCCGAACTGATCTGTAGTAAGTTCGTATGCTAAAACTCTACGTAAGTTGAATCGATCTGTTTGTATATTCAATTTACACTGTACCCCGAAGATAAAACTGATATGTTAATAAGTTCATCTTCTCTGCCATTCCTGTTTTACTGGACTGATCTATTAGTTAGTCCAGGGTGCTTCAATGATCCCAATCATCGAAGCACATGACCACTTGACTATTATTTAGCTATACTATTTATTTCCCCCTTTTAAGATCTAGAGGTGCATCGAGGTCAATAGCCCAGGGTAATTAACGGTGGGGGCTTGCGTCCATCGGAATCTATAAGTACTCATAATCACTAAAAAACGCCCTAAATGTGCATTTCAATGAGTCTAGACGGCGGAATTAACCAGCGTTAAATAAATGCACGTTCAGGAGGGATCTCTGTATCCTTATTCCACATCCCATCGCCACCCAATGGTGGTGCGGAGCGCGCGAAAAAGGATCGCACAAATGGGTTGCCAAACCTATCGGTAATAAGAGTGACAACGTACACTCAAGAAAAGGTGAGCACTACAGGTTAAGAAATATGAGTACTACATCTCAAGAAAGGTTTACAATGAGAGTAGATCATAAAGGATCTAGTTAGGAGAATAGATAGAAGTTAGATTGACCTTAAATAAGGATTTGACTAATTGAGAATTTCTATCTCTTAGCTTATCTCTCTCACTTTGTATTTGGCTAGTAAACTCTCTTGAAAAATGATTTATCTAGATGGATCAGATAATTATCAGTGAGAGATACGATCCTTTTAAAATAGATTTTCTGAAAAAGCTGAAGAAACTATTTTCGGCATGAACAGTTATAAAAATTTGGGAATCGTTATAACGGCTTAGAAATAATAGTCGTTGGATCTGATTGAGCTGAATCATTATAACGATTCACTGAAACGTCATACATTTTATAAAACGTTACAGCGCTTCACAAATCATTACACAACGATACGCTCTGACTTCTTTGAGAATTTTTCTGCCTTAAAATATTTTTGAGTATTGAGATGAACCGTTATAACGATTTACTGAGTATAAACATTTTTTTTTGTTGTTTAAGTTTAATTTATCTTAACCAATTCAACCCAGTTTGAGTCTAACTAAACCTAAGCCTAATGTAGTCTTGATTAAGCTCTTGTATCTCATCATTGGTTTTGGTTCTTTTACGCTAATCAATTTGCATATTAACCCCTGCACAAAACTCAAACAAGACAAATTATAAAATTCAAGATTGTTTTGCAAATCGACAAATCAAAGAAGATGTTTAGTGCAACAATCTTTCCCTTTTATCGATTGGCAAAACATACATGGGTGTATAGATATAACATATGATATATGGATTTCACCTAAAAACTTCTTCCTCTTTTTAGAAATCGGACAAAAAAAATGAGAATAAAGAATTTATTTCAATTTCGCTCCTCCTAAATTGATTCCCCCCCTTAATGTATGCACCGTGCATAAGATACATAATTTAAAATACTTTTAAAAATAAAACAAAACAAAAAATATAATTCATTCAAAAAAAATTAGATAAATCCCCCTAAGTATGTGGCATATATAGTTTGAAGGGAAAAAATTAAACATTGAGATATCTAATTTTTAATCTTAGAAACCCAAATAACATTTATAATGTTATTTTTCTTTCTAATTTTTCAATCAAGTGAGATATGATCAATATGAAAATAATAATTATAAAATAAACATGTTGGAGACTTCTTACTACCTTTAACAAAAATATTTTGGTAATTTTCTTTTAATCCTTGAGTTTAAATTTTAGGTTTTCTGTAGAAATATTTTTATATTTTTGAGAAACAACTCATTTATGCTTATATCTTTGAGTTTTGGTTTCAAAACTATTTTTATTTTTAAAATCATAAAACCATCCATTGGGTCTTTCAAATATATAATTTGTTTAACCAATTGGGATTAAAAAATGTTGCATTATTGCTTTAAATTTTTTTTGTTCTTTGTTAATTTTTTTTATCAAATTGCTTATATTGAAATGCATAATTGTATTTCTTATTAAAGATTTAGCATTATTAGATTTCATAATTTTTATATTCGACCATTGACCATATTTCCTTTTTGATTTAGGGTAATTTGAAGTTTTAGATGATTTCTTATATCAAAGACCCGACTTGTTGCTAGACATTTGACCTACAACCTTGTTTAAATCCATTGAAGTGATGTTTGTTGAAGTACATGAGGACTTTTGTGCTCTATTTTCAGTTTTTAAAATTTACACTTTCACTTTTAATGTTGCAACTTCACCTAAGTGCATTTGACAATTTTTTTTTCAGATTTTAGAATTTAGACTCATAAGATTGAATCTTTAATTCAAACTCTAAAATTTTATTTTCAAGTCTCTGAATTATTTCTTTTTGAGAAGATAAATCATGAATATGACTCTCTAAATTAGATAAAAAAATTAATTTTAGCCTCATTATCCAAATTATTTAAATTTTCAACACAAAATTCATCATTCTCAATAGGATCATCATCATTATCATCCCAAGTGGATGTAGTGCAATGTACTACTTGATTCTGCAATTAAAATTCTTGAGAAAATTATATCTTAGGTGCAAATGAGTCAATCTTCATATTCTTAGATGTGATAATGTCGTGTATGATCTCCAATGTGCACAAGTCGGTTATGTTATTTCTTGCTACAAACTCATCAACATCTACCACGGATGAACTATCATCTACTTTCATAATTATGGAAATGTTGAGTGAATTTCTTTCATCATTCTTTCTCTCAACATGGATGCTTATGGCTAGTATAACATCAATTATCTCAATGTTTTGCTTCTTCTTATGTGAGAAGACCAAAGAATAATCGTGTGTTGTGTGATATTTCTTATGGCATGAGAAGCATATGCACATCATTCATTTCTCATCTCGCTCTTTATTGTGCTACTTTAGATTGAGCATTATTTCAAACATATTTGTGATGATTTGATCATTCATATAACAGAGTTCGGATTAAAATGCCTACGTCTTCGGGACTCCCAACCTTTAACAATTGAGGTTGAGTCGAAACACTAAAAAATAATTTTACACTTGTAGAACTTGATCCCTTACATAAAAATAATCTGTCAAGTCTATCGATAACAAGAGTAACAACACACTAAAAAAAGTGAGTGATAAGACACTCAAAATAAAAGATGAGTGAGAACACACTAAAAAAAGGTGAGCACTACAGTTCAAGAAAAGTTTACAAGGAGATTAGATCTCAAGTGATCAAGTTAGAAGAATAGAGAGAAGCTATATTGAGCTTAAACAAAGATTTGACTAATTAAGTGTTTCTATCTCTTGACTTATTTCTCTCACTTTGTATTTTGCTAGTAAACTCTCTGAAAAATGATTTAGCTAGATGGATCAGATAATTATTAGTGAGAGAGGTGATCCTTTTAAAATAGATCTTCTGAAACAGCTAAAGAAACTATTTTCGGCATGAACCGTTATAACAATTTTGGAATCGTTATAACGGCTTAGAAAGAATAACCTTTGTATCTGATTGAGCTGAATCGTTATAACGATTCACTGAAACGTTATATGTTTCATAAAATGTTACAACGCTTGACATATCGTTATACAACGATACACTCTGACTTCTTTGAGAACTTTTCTACTTAGAATATTTTTAAGTATTGAGATGAACCGTTATAACGATTTACTAGGCAGAAATATTTTTTCTTTGTTATTTAAGCTCAATTTATCTTAACCAATTCAACTCAGTTTGAGTCTAACTAAACCTAAGCCTAATGTAGTCTTGATTAAGCTCTTGTATCCTATCATTAGTTTTGGTTCTTATACACTAATTCATTTGTATTTTAACCCCTATACAAAATTCAAACAAGATAAATTATAAAATTAAAGGTTATTTTGCAAATCGACAAATAAAAAAAATGTTCAGTGCAACACATTCAACTAATGATTGAGATAAAGTGTGCAATAATATATTATTTTAGTAAACAAAATTGCTCGCTTAACTCTTGGACTAATTAATCACAATTTTCATTTAACTTGATAATTTCTCCAAAGAAGGCAGTTGTTGGAAAAAAATGGCTCGCCTTGGATGCATCCACCGTGACAATTTTCCTTGCGTTTTGAAATGTCATCCTTTGTCATTGTTTGGTCATGATTTGCATTTATTGCTCAATTCCTTCCTGATTTTAATTTTTCCCCACTTCCAATTTTGTCCGAGATACAGATATGAGAAAACATAGCTGGTAACTAGATATTGAAGCATTTGGGAAATGATATGGCAAAAAAAAAAAGATTAAAAGAATGGATACAAGGAAATCGAAGAGAAGAATATAAGATTGTTCATAAGGAAACTAAAGCACCTTGGCTTTCTCTCGTCTCAACTATTCGTCGAATTATAAATTCCTCAATTTTATTATTATTATTTGTTGACCTTTTGCAAATTATATAATTTTTGATAACATTTTTTCTAAATATTTATATGTAACTCTAAATCGTTTTTTGTACTTTCTAATTGTCAGTTTAAAAGTTTGTTTTTTCCTTTTCATGTGTTATAAACGGTGTTCTAAATAGTGCGCTATAGCATTTTCGGAACTCAAATGTCATGCTATACACTTACACTGCGCTATATGTGTTATTTGCACTATAGCGGCATAGCGAACCGCTATTGCACGCTATCGTATATTTGTTTACAATAAATTTTAAATGGTCATAATTTATTCATCTGAACTCTGATTCAGGTGATTCAAAATGTATTAGAAAGTTAAGAATACGATCTATAATATTGATATATAATCTTAATCATTCCATATAAATTTTGGATCAAAATTCCTTTCTTCCTTGTTATTAGCGTTCTGATTTGACCACAACTTGCATATTTCTTTTGTTTTTTTTAGGTTATCTTCTTTACCTGGAATAACATTGAAAACTAGACAATATCTTAAACTTAAGTAATTTAAATCTAATTTAAACTAAATTAACCTAAAATCTTTATTTTGAGACTTAATCTAATCCAAAATTTAATATTTTAATTAATTCATCATGGACTCGTTAATATTGGAATGTGTTTGATAGAAAATGATATGTATTATTTAATTAGTAATTTATTATATTAAAGATATTTTAAATAGTAGTTTAAAAATTATATTTGTTCAATGTCAATATTATCCGTTAATTATTTTTTTGTTATTTATTACTCTTTGAATATTTAGCTAAAAATATTGATATTATTTATGTATGATATTTCGGATAACCTTCGTTATAACACATACGATTGTTTTTTTTAAATTATATCGCAATGATGTGATAATCGGAATCTTAATTATAATCCATTTTAATTGGATTGGAATTGAATTGAATGGTTTGGGGTTTACTATTTTATGAAATCACCTGTACCAACACGAACTACATCCTTGAAGAATGTGCCTACTGATAAGCAGTTGGGAGTGGATAAGATTCTTCGTACGTATCCATACGTTTCACCAGTTTGAAAAATCAATTAAGAAAAGTGGATGAAGTTTTCAAATTTGGTCAAATTTCGTCAAATATTAATTATGTTTGGAATTCATTTACTATACTTAATGATTTTTTAAAAATAGAAACATTTGACATATAAAAATAGATATTTTTAATTATTTTTAGAGTCATCTTTTCAAAATTATTAAGGATAGTAAAGTAAATTCAAATTTGATGAAAGTTGATAATATATAAGATTATGATATGAAGAATCTTTTGAGATATTTAAATTAAAATTTGGAACATAGAATTTTGAAATTCGAGCCGTAAGAATTTTATTTTGAAATGCTTATGGAATCACCGTAACCAATCCCTATATATATATAGAGAGAGAGAGAAAGAGAGAAAGAGAGAGAGAGTCTAACTATGGTACTTTGTAAAGTACAGAGACGTTGTGTATTTTGTGTTATATTTTTAATTTCAAGTTAGAAATAATTGATCCGAACCGTTTAATCTAATCTTCATATCAAAATCTATTAGTATAACAAATTTTATATTTTTTGGAATTTTTGCTATTTTTTTTGGTGAGGAGAAAATGACTTGATCTGAGAATTCTAGTTCATCTAAAAATGACGGTTTTTTTCCCTCTATCCAAAAAATAGCAAATGAATTCCAAAAAATATAAAATTTGATTTACTAATAGATTTTTTTATGGAGATTAGATTGAACGGTTTGGATCGATCATTTCTGATTTAAAATTAATAATAGAGCGCAAAACACACAACACTCTTGTGCTTTGCAAAGCACCATAGCCTAATTATATATATATATATATATATATATATATATATATATATATATATATATATAGTGAGGCTATGGTGCTTCGCGAAGCACAAAACCTCCCGTGCTTCGCGTCCGTATCTCAAATTTGAAAGTTCATACACCCGATCCAAACCGTTGAACATGATCTTCATATTGAACTATCTTTGGAGATCAAAATTTATATTTTTTTTGAATTTTTTGCTATTTTTTAGATGGGTACAAAATCGCTAGTTTTGGATGGTGCAGAAATCGTTAGATCAGCAAATTTTATACTCATTTAAAAAATAGCAAAAAATTCAAAAAAATATAAAATTTGATCTCCAAAGATATTTCAATATGAAGATCATGTTCAACGGTTTGGATCGAGCGTATAAACTTTCAAATTCGAGATACGGATGCGAAGCACGGGAGGTTTTGTGCTTCGCAAAGCACCATAGCCTCACTCTCTCTCTCTCTCTCTCTCTATATATATATATATATTACTATTTTTGAAGCCGAATAAATACTATGAATGATTTGTAAATATTATCAATGTCACCCCTATACAGTTCGATCTTATTGAGTTGTCCGTTAAAGATATTATTAGCACATTAAGGGGTATCATTCAAATCATATTTTGATTTATTTGCTACTACACAAGTGCAGATGGAAAATGATACGTTAATGCAAATTTATTATATATTCATTTTTTGTGTTTTTCAAATATAATAAAATTTTAAATTACAACCATGATGATTGCAATATTCTCTTTGTACAATTTTGAATTGCATACCTAAGCAACAGCTGTTATTAATTGCAGCCGCAAATTTTGAAAGAAAATTTCAATTTTGTTTCCTCCAATTTCCATATTGGCTGCAGCAATTGAAATGAAAAATCTTCAAGAGTCTTCATGTAAGTCGTAGCGGATAGCAAAATTTGGGGACATATCTGGGCAGTGCAAACTTTGTACTTGCATAAATAGGAAAGACAACTGAATTGTATTTTATATCAAGGCTTTATTTCTCTTCGCTATCTAGTTTTCTATGGTCGATCTTTTTTCTAGCTCGTTCTTTTATGATGTACATATCTTTTATTATTTAATGAGCAAATTGTTCAAGGATACTGGTACAAGTACTGTCTTTCAGATAGCACATGATGGGAAGCAGATTTGGGACATCTAAAAGGAAACATCAGAGATGACCATATGGGTAAAACACAATCTATTAAAATAGTACATTAGTATTTTGCTTGTAGGTGCTAGGTGATTGTCCGTTGCAACAGATGTGAGATCCGTTGCAACAATTGTGTACTGATTACAATTTGAAATTCTTTTGATAACATCCGTTGTAACAGATGTGAGATCCGTTACAACGATTATGAAAGGAGGATCCTCTGGTAAGTTTTGAATAACCTTTGTATAAAAATAATTTATTCCGTTATAACGGATATAAGAATATATTGCAACGGTTGTAGTCAAAAAACACAATACGTTTTTTTTTTCTCAAGATGATTCATTACAACGGTTAATGGATCTGTTACAATGGATAGAGATTATTTTGCCTCTGATTGTTTTGGCTAAATTTTATATTGATTTTATTTAATCCGTCACAACGGTTATACTAATTGTTACAACGGTTAGAGCCACACACTTTCATTTTACTAGTTTAATCTCAAGAATAATTTGGTTACCTTTGTTCATTACAAATATAATCTAACTTTTTTCTTGAGATCTTCATGCATGTTCTTCTGTTTATGCTTTATTCCTACAATGCATGTTAAGTACTATCAAATTCTTATGTGATTGTTTTGCAAATTAACAAATATAATTATATATATATTTGAGAATTGTTTACAACAATAATGTTTAAAATAATTATAAAAATATATTTTATAACTTAGAATTTATAAATTTTAATATTTTTTATTTTTTAATATTATTTAATTTTTTTAATAATTAAGTATGTAAAACTAAATTAGTTAAAATTAATTATTTTAAAAATTATGATATACTTTTTTCGGCTTTGAATATTTTTTTTTATATTTTTCTGAATTTTTTAAAATTATTTGGATCTTTTCAAATTTTATTCTATTTATAAACAAGTAGAATTAATAAAATTAATTTAGTTAAAAAATTTATATAAAATATTATGATTAAATTTTTTAACTTTATTATTTTTTAAAAAAAAATCTGTTTTTTTTATTTCCTGGAATTTTTGGAATTTTTCTAGTTTTTGGCGGTTTGTTTGTTTTTTTTGTGAAATTAAAAAAAAAAACCGACCCGCTCCACCCACCCGTCCTGACCCGTGAGGGTCGTATCCGCGGGGGTCCAACATGGGTCGGGTCAGTATTTTCTAATTTTGAACCGCTCAAATCTATCCTGCCCCATCCGTGACCCGCACACACCCGTGACCCGGAGAGATTTTATCCAGACCGTCCCGTCCCGTCTTTAAATCTCTAGACAATGGCAAGCCAAGAGATAGCTAAAGATATAGTTACAAAATGTCCACAAATATTCAATGGCATAAATCAGCTGGTGGATGTGGGAGGTGGCACTGGCAACACAGTGAAAATTATAGCCGATGCTTTTCCAAAGATAAAATGCAGTGTGTTTGACCGGACCCGGATCCACTGTCGCGCGGCACGGTGCGGCGCAGTACGTGGTCCGTTCGATTATTTCGGGATCCATGCTAATATTTTAAGATTCGAGTTAGCACGAATCTCGAAGTGATCGAACGTACCACATGCTGCGTCGCACCGTGCCGCGCGACAGCAGATCTGATTCCGTGTTTGACCTGCCTCATGTCATTGAGAAGGCTCTGAAAAGTGATTCCTTCAATGTGGTTGGTGGGGATATGTTTGACAAGATACCCCCAGCTGATGCAATTCTCCTCATGGTTCTCTCCGTCCAAGTGTCTAGACACTAGCATACTAATTTAGACAATATGCTAAGCAGGCCACGTAAGATTAGACATCGCTAATTCAGCGATGGAGAAAAATTTCTAATTTTTCGTCGAAATGGAACATGTGCGAATGGAGAGCAGTAGCATTGGAGTAATTATTTTCTTTCTAAACTTATAACAAAAGTGCTATCTGGACAACCATATCAAATTTTAGCGATGTACAGTTATCCATAAAAGTTTAAGTAGCTGACCATCATCATATTTTACTTTCTTTACTTGTTGTCACCTGCATCCAGTACTAGAGCTGCAAGAAAAAATCACAATTCGTAACTCGATCGGTGTTTGATTCGATTTTAGTTCGAGTTCGGTTCGTTTGATTCGATTTTTTTGCCAGTTCGATTCGAAATTTTTTTTAATTAATTAGTTCGAGTTCGATTCGTAATAGTTGATATATAGTTTTTTACATATATTTTTAACTATTTAATCAATAATATATGTAATAATATATTATTTTATTATAAAATTAATAAATATTAGTCATTTTTTAAACTTTTAATATAAAATTTATAAAATATTAATTATTTTAGCTCTAAGTATTTATGATAATATGAAAATAAATATAAAAATAAAATAATTGATTTCATTTAGTGTTCAATTTAGCTCAAATTCGATTTAATTTAAGTTTGATTTAGTTCGAAATAATTTTAAATCAAACTCAAATTCTAGTCAGTTCAACGAATTCAATTTGTTTGCAGCCCTATGACCAGTACACACCATTCCCGTGGGAATGCGAGAAAACAAAGGCTGCAATTAGACTCCCGGTAAATTCCATACAAATGGAATTGTCCAGATTCTTGCACCAAAGTGTATCCTTCATTTCTAGCAACGTTTATCTTAGTATAATTTAAGAAAAAAATAAAATTTTAATAATAAAATTTAAATTGAAATTTAAATCTTAGTCCTCAAAACTAATCCGAGTGCAGAGAGTTATATATATATATATATATATAGAGAGAGAGAGAGAGGGAGGGAGAGAGAGTAAAAATACCGTAAGTTTAAACTCACAGATGTCTTCCGTGATCTTAACTCAAAAAATATATCAAATCATCTCTAAATTTTGATTTTTCACTTTCATTAAATTTTTCATATTGAAATTTTGTGGGATACAAAATTTTAGGATATTTCGAATTTTCTAAATCTCTCTTTTCAATTTTTGAAAATAATATACAAACATTAAATATTTTATTATTATTTTTAGAAATGATTTTCAAAAATTAAAAAGAGTGACTTATAAAACTCGAAACATCCCAAATTTTTGTATCTCATAAGATTTCAATATGAAGAATTTAATGAGAGTGAAAATTTCAAATTTGGAGATAATATGATATACTTTTTGAGTTAAACTCACGGTATATATATATCCACTATATATATATTTCATAGTTGTATATATATAAATTTGAGCAATTTATAAATAGATCTTCTTGAGTCTTATTTTTTTGAACGGCTACCACCTTCTATTAAAATAATAATCAGGTATATATCTATGCTGCCAATTAAAAATTATCTCAAATAAGATTCATTTAAATAACAATTGTGCATTATCCTATCTTTTTACCACTTTGTTTCCCTTGAGCGCACACACATTGACACGTGTGGCTTTATACTTTCAGAAGTTTTTTTTATGATAAACCCATAGGCATGCATTGATTAAAATTTAAGCTGGTACAATGACTGCTGTTCCAAGTAAGTTATCCTAGGTGAAATCAACATCTACACTACGAACTAACTGAGAACGTCAAATCTACAGACAAGCAATTTTTTTCATGCCTCTGTCTGTTCTAAAATATGTACTGGTGATCTTCACAATGGTTGTCTCCGGAAAATTCCTGGGTCAAAAATCCGGTTTTCCAGATCAAGCGGAATTATGTCCTCCAGATACGTACCTTGGCGCTGTTGTCCCATAGCATGCGCCCTATTTGCCAAATGGTGAGCCCCTGCTAGTGTCGATCGGTTGACATAGGTAATGTCTAACTGCAAAGAGGCGGCCTGGTGTTCATCTGTGATTTGAACAATTGTTTCGATAGCTCTCTATGGCGGTGGTGTTGAGAATTGATTCAAAATATATTTTTAGAATATATTTATTTAGGAAATTATTTTTAGTAAAACTAATTTCAGCAAAGATAGAATGATTATAGGATTATTTTAGGAAAGACAAGAGTCAAAATTAGTAGTAATTATATTTATAAAGTAATGGAGTTAGTAGGGTAATTTATAGAAAGTAGTGGATGATATTTTAGGAATGTAGTAGAGTTAATTTAAGAAAGTTTTATGCTATATAAATCATAAAACATTATGCAATTGTATGCTTTCAATATGCAATGAATTGAGAAGAGTGTTTTAGCAGAAATTATTTGTTAGTATATTTGTTTGTCCTTCCATTATTCCAACAATTTGGTATCAGAGCCGGTAGAAATCTTGGGCTGTTTTCAATGGCAGAAGCAGGCGCCAACATGTCTAATTCGTCGATTCCACTTTTCAAAGGAGAAAATTATGATTTTTGGAGTATTAAGATGAAAACTCTATTCAAGTCTTATGGTCTATGGGAGTTAGTCGAGAAAGGTGCCGGCACTTCGACAGATGATCAAAAGAAGGATGCAAGAGCGTTGTTCTTTATACAATCAACAATGCATGAGTCGATATTCATGAAAATTTCAGCGGCGACAACAACAAAAGATGCTTGGACAATTCTGAAAACTGTGTTTCAGGGCAGTTCAAAGGTCATTGCCATCAAATTGCAAGGGTTAAGGCGTGAATTTGAAACATTGAGCATGAAACAAGGTGAAACAGTTCAGCAGTTTCTCACACGAGTCTCAACAATTGTTAATCAAATCCGTAGTTCTGGTGAAGATCTTTCTGAAGGAACTGTAGTAATGAAAGTATTGTGTAGCCTTACAACCAAATTCGACCATGTTGTAGCAGCGATTGAAGAATCCAAAGATCTGTCCACATACTCTTTCAACGAGTTGATGGGTTCATTGCAAGTCCATGAAGTACGACTTCTCAGATCTGAAGAGAAGGATAATTCTAAAGCGTTCCTCACCAAAGGCAGTTCAGATAGATGGAGAGGTCACAGTGGTAGAGGTCGTGGAAGAGGTACAAGCAGTAGAGACAACCGTCAACAATAAACAAAAAAGGATATCGAGTGCTACTATTGTCATAAGTTTGGTCATGTTAAGGCAGAATGCTACAAGAAGAAGAGAGAAGACGGACAAGGCAAGCAAGGCGTTGAATGTCACTATTGCCACAGGATCGATCATGTGCAGGCTAATTGCTACAAGAAGAAGCATGAGGAAAGGCAAACCAATGTTGTTGAGGAGAAAGACAGCGAGAAAGGCACTGAAGCCATGCTCTTCATGACAAAAACAAATGAAATATCAGATGTAAGTCAAGTATGGTTTCTGAATAGTGGGTGTTCTAATCACATGTTCGGTTTCAAGCATCTCTTTGAAGAACTGGACGAGTCATGCAAGAAGTCTGTGAGACTTGGTAACAACAAAGAAATACAAGTTGAAGGCATAGGCAAAGTGGATGTCCAAACTGCAAGCAATATAAGGTTTTTACAAAACGTGTACTACATCCCCCAACTTTCACAAAATCTCCTAAGCATCGGACAAATGATGAACAACAGGTATACGATCAAATTTGAAGGCAATACGTGTAAAATTGAGGAGTCAGGAACAAAGCATGCAGTAACAACCATTCAAAAGACACACAATAACTTATTTCCGCTGGAGATGACAGAAGTTGATGAAAGTACACTTGCAGTCACAGAACTTAATCAAAGTCGATTATGGCATCTAAGATATGGACATTTAAATATCAATGGTTTGAAGTTACTAAACCATAAACATATGGTGATAGGGCTACCAGAGATAGAAGAAGTCGGGTTATGTGAAAGTTGTATTCTTGGCAAACAATCAAAATTACCATTTCTAAAGGATAAATCTCTCCGTACAACTCGAGTACTTGAATTGGTGCATACCGACCTATGTGGGCCTATGGAGACAAGTTCAATGGGAGGAAGTAAATATTTTATGTTATTTATTGACGATTTCAGTAGAATGGCATGAGTATTCTTCCTTACCTATAAAAGTGAAGCACTTAGGTTTTTAAAAAAATTCAAGGCCATGGCTGAAACACAAACAGGATCTCGGCTGAAAATTCTAAGATCAGATCGAGGTGGCGAGTATCAATCGACCGAATTCAAGTAATTTTGTAAAAAAGACGGCATCTTACAGCAACTAACCACACCTTACACCCCCGAGCAAAATGGTGTAGCAGAACGAAAGAACCGAACTGTTGTTGAATTGGCAAGAAACATGTTACAATCAAAGGGCATGCCGAATTCTTTTTGGGCAGAAGCTGTAGACATGGCAGTTTACATCCTAATCTTTCACCGACGAAGGTAGTCATGAATGAACCCCCCTATGAAGCGTGGTTTGAAAGAAAACCAATAGTGAGCCACTTACGAGTCTTTGGATGCGTTGCATACACTCTAGTCAACTCACACCACCGAAAGAAGTTGGATGCCAAATCTGAAAAATGTATTTTCATTGGCTATTGCATTCAATCGAAGGGATATCGACTTTATAACCCCGAAACAAATAAGACAATTGTCAGCCGCAATGTGATGTTTGATGAGAACATGAGTTGGAGATGAAACTCGGATGGTGTTGAAGCACCAATTGATTTACAAGATGAAGATGAGGATAGCGAGGAGCTCCAACCAGAAGTAGACAACATGCCAAAACCAATACAAGTTTATAGAAGACGAGGCAATCAACCATCACAGCAAAAGACCAAAACCTTACAAGAACTATATGACACAACACATGTGCTTATGGTAGCTGATCCTGAGTGCTTTGAGGAGGCAATTGAAAAATAGGAGTGGTGTCAAGCAATGCAAGAAGAAGTGATTGAAAGATCAAGAGCCAAAAGAAGGAAGAGAAGGTAAAGAGTCAAAAGAAGAAAAAAAAAAGACATCGCTTGTCAATTCTAATGGAAACAATCATCAACAAAGAAGTTTGCGAAAAAAAATAAATTTGGAGTTAAAAATTTTGAATCAAGAGGGAGTGTTGAGAATTGATTCAAAATATATTTTTAGAATATTTTTATTTAGAAAATTATTTTTAGTAAAACTAATTTCAGTAAAGATAGAATGATTATAGGGTTATTTTAGGAAAGCCAAGAGTCAAAATTAGTAGCAATTATATTTAAAAAGTAATGGAGTTAGTGGGGTAATTTATAGGAAATAGTGGATGATATTTGAGGAATGTAGTAGAGTTAATTTAAGAAAGTTCTATACTATATAAATCATAGAACATTATGCAATTGTATGTTTTTAATATGTAATGAATTGAAAAGAGAGTTTTAGCAGAAATTATTTATTAGTATATTTGTTTATTCTTCCATTATTCCAACAAATGGATCTCCTTCTTCTCCTTCATTTATTGCTTTGATCAAAGCCTGGCAATCTGTTGCTATAATTGCCCCTTGCTATCCAATGCTATCACTCGTAGACTTCACCCACTGTATCACTTGAAGTGTTGCTTTTGCATCAGTGTGAAAAGGGTCCTATACTTGCATCGGTACACATCTGCCCATCTGCAACGTACCATCATCGTTAAAAGCCAGCATACCAGCCCCGCCCGACCCACCTCGTCACATGAACCATCCACCAAGATGATACCATACCCCCAAGGAATAATGCAACTTTGTTCCCTCCTTATCATAGCTGTACCCAATCCCATGACTTTTGTTACCATCGCTCGAGCATGTGACAATACCTGCACTGGATCAAAAATATTTTCCTTCAAATATTTGTGCATTTTTTGCTTTCCACACACACCACATTAGGTTAGCCTTTCTTTGCACATCCTCAGGTGGTCAATTGGTAAACAATTGCACCATGCCTTCTTTGAAACAGAGAGAGAGTTCATCGACTCGGAAGTTGAATTCTGAGGCGAACCATATTGCTCGTGAACTTGGACAGAAAAATAATAGGTGCATTACATATTCATTCTCTTGATGACATCTCGCGCACACAGGCTCTATAGTCGGTGTGCTACAATGCATAGCCTGCGCGGTCAGGAGCAAACCTTGACAAGCCAACCACAGAAACAAACGAACACGCACTACAGCAAAATTAACTAACTGCATCCATAATTGCGACTGGGTGGCGCCGGTCGCAAGTAAATGAAATCATGGCCCAATGATATTATAAGCCTTGTAATGTAACTTAGCCCACACAAATTAAGTACACGAACAAAGATAGTCAGAAAATATAACCCATCGATTATCTCCATTCAAAAAAACTTAGATCAGGTCTCCTCTATTTCTCCGATCTGGTCACTTCAAACCCATCGATTTATTTCCCCACGTTCATCAAAAACCCTAGATCGAGGCTCCGTCGTCGCTCTCCGTTCGGCTGTGCAAGGTACCTTCTCTTTCCCTTTCGCGATATAGTATTTGCGATTTTCACCCATATACTCTGTCGTCGCTCTTCGTTTGGCCTTTTGATCCTTTTCTCTTTAATTGATTGACTTCTATAATATTAGATTGAGCAAAATGTTAGATTGTTTTAGGAGAAAAAAGTTTCTCTCTGCTTTGCTTCTCCTGTGACATGGCTAAGTAGGATTTCAGTCGAAAGCGGGTTTTCAATGTCGTAAGGGACATCTTGGACTACTAATGATTTCGATTTTGATTGAATTATTCAATTAATTTTGTAACAGTTACGTACATGAAAACGAAATAAGATTAATCAATCTATTAACTACTAGAGAGGTTAGTGGAGGAAGACAAGAATGGGATGTGCGGTCAATATGGGGAGGAGTGAACAATTCAATTTATTATTATTATTTAATTTTATTTGTTTCCATTTTATATATATCAAATATATATATATCAAATGTGGCCAAGGCAAGGCCAAGGCCGAGGCATACTTTGGTTAATTAATTAATTATTTTGTTTTGTCACTTTGTCCTTTGCAAGGGGAAGGAAAGAAAAAAGGAACAGACTTCGCAATTTCTGCGCTCCAAATCCAATCTATTCATCCCTGCACTCTGTCTACTCTATTCATAAATAGGATTCATGATGCCTCAACCATTTATTTTGATTGAATTATTCAATTAATTTTGATTTTAATCTTAGTGGTACATATTCTATTCATGATTTATGATTTGTTTTCTTTTATAAATGGCTTATTCCAGAAAGCTGCTAAATGTGCAAACAGTAAAACTAAATTTGCTAAATCTGCTAAATGGCTGTGTAGGTACCATTTTCTTCTAGATTGCTCCATTTTGCTTCGATCTCTTGTGCCCCCACTCTATCAGGTGCCTTTTTTCTTCTTCCAACATTATTTCATCTGCAAATTTCTGCCAGATTTCTGTCTCTTTTGCTTATCCTTAAATTTTATTGACATAATTAGGAATAATGGAAGGAGATCGTAGTTGGATGTATAGTCCCTTTAGAATCAACCCTGAGTTTATTTATGGAGTTAGGAGCTTTCTTAACTATGCTTTTAACAATCCTGCAAATATAATTGATGGAGATTGTATTAGGTGTCCTTGTCTAATTTGTGGAAATTCAAGATGGTATAAAAGGGATACAATAGAAGAACATTTGATAAGAAGTGGGTTCAGAAATTATTATAGTACATGGTATATGCATGGCGAAGAGTGTCGTGAAAACCTAGATGATAACATCGTTAGGTCTCCTCTGGTTGAAGAGAGTTTTGAAGGAGATAGATCAAATCCAATAGAACAGATGGTTAGGGATGCTGCTGGTCCCGATTTTAATTTGGATTCAGACGAAGAGACTTCAAACTCTGAGGCTGAAAAGTTTTATGAAATGTTAAAGACAGCCGATGAACCGCTTTGGGATGGTTGTGATACGAGGTATACATGACTATCTTGTGTCACAGAGTTATTGACTATCAAGACTGATTGCAACCTAACCAAAGAGGCTTTTAATCGAATTGTATCTGCGGTAAAAAAGTGGCTCCCCCTAAATAATAGACTACCTCCTGATTACTATCAGTGTAAAAAATTAGTTCAAAATTTAGGTTTAGGTTATCAAAAGATTGATGCTTGTCCAAATCATTGCATGTTGTATTATGGTAGTAACAGCTTGAAAGTAAGTTTATTGGTAGAAATTTGAGATTTCCAGATGGATATGCATCAAATTTATCAAATTCTGTGAATATAGAAGAGTGTAAGTTTATTAGTAGACTTCCTGGTAGGGATCTAAGTGATCAGGAATTAAAAGCAGCTCATCTTTATGTGTTGCTTAATTGTCCAGAGATGTCTCTCTTTATTGAGTAAGCCGTTTCTATCTAATTTGTTAAATTCATATCAGATTTTCATCAAAGAGATGTTATTTGAACTGACTTCATTATAACCAATATTTACAGCCAATTTGATGCGACGATCAAGGCAGAAAACCCCCGTATCAGCAACAAAAATCTTGAAAGAAAACGTGAGGAGAAGTTTGCAGCATGGATTCGACAAATAGTTTTACATGATGATACAATAGATAGGAAAGTGAGAGACATTGCACTAGGTCCCTTTTCACGAGTTACATGCTTTAACATGTATGATGTCAACGGCTATCGGTTCCATACGAGAGCGTACGGAGCGAATAAGAAAACTACAAACAGTGGGGTATGCGTTAAGGGATCAAATTGGCAAGGGACAGTCAAAGACTACTATGGGATTATTAAAGAAATTATTCAATTAGAATATGTTGGGGCCAATAATACCATAGTATTATTCAAATGTAATTGGTTTGATACTAACCATGGCGTACGAGTAGATGAAGAGCATGGTTTAGTTGAAGTTAACCATCGGTCCTCTCTTAGAAAATATGAGCCATTTGTTTTAGCTTATCAAGTTATTCAAGTTTACTATGTGCCTTATCCATCACGGAAAAGAGAGAGACAAGATTGGTTGGTTGCCATAAAAACAAAACCAAGACTAACCTTACCTATTTTATCAAGTGGTGAAAGTACTTCTGATCCAGTTGAGGTTTTAGCAGAATTCTTTCAAGAAGACAAACCTTCTTGCCCTTTTATTGTCACAGATGGATCCAGTTTAGATGAACCTATGATACTACAAGCTAGTAGAGATCCCGAGATTGTACTTGAACATGAAGTTCCTCTATTTGCTAAAGAAAATCAAAAGCGGCGGCGTGCATGATTGAAATTATCATATAGGGTTATATTACAATTCTTAAGATTTATTGAAGTTGCTTGTTCTATTTGTTTTATTTGCATTTCATCATTGAGCTAACTTCAGTAATTCTAATGCAGGTATGGTTCAGCGGAGAGTGTGTAAAGGTGTTGAAACTTCTGCCCAAGGGAGTAGAGGGATTCGTGGTTCAATAAGTGAGCAAATATGTGCACAGGGAAAAAGCAAAGGTCGTGGCCGGGATGCACATATTCCTCCTCGGCTAGCAGAAAAAAGACCTACTCTCACGATTGCTGGTCATCGGTATGAAAAATTAGTACAATATTTATTGCACTATATGCACTATATGATTGTAATTTAGTAGAGGCACTTTTGAAAATGAAACATATTTCAGTATTGATGAGCTTCCTAAACCAGTATGCTTCCTAAAAAGTTCAATCCATAGCAGCACTGATAGCTCAAAAATTATGCTCTCTAATTGTGCGCCTGCTGCATACAACATCATTGTAATTACTATGATTGTCAATTATAAATTTGTTCACTGAATTTATTTGATAATGAATTTGAAATGCAGTGCTTTTCATTCATCACCATTGGACGGTCAACTTCCAAAAATAATTTCACAAATCATTAGAAATTGTTATCCAGGGCCGTGTGAAACTTACGAGCCTTATCCAAATGATACAAAGAAGGTGATCATGAAGGAGTTCTTGGTATGAAAATTATCCATAACTTTGCTATTTTTAATTAAATAAAAAAATTATAAAGTGAACCCAATTGCAATGGGGATTTGGGAAATAGTTACCAGCCAGTAGGGTTTGCATTTCACTTTGTACTAACTTGCAAATTGGGTTTGCATTCCACTTTTGTACTTCAATTAAAATTGAACAACTACTATTAACATTTGTATTTGCATTGTTTGTAAAACTAGTTGTACTTTAGGTGGGACATTCATGTTAATCATGTGAAGGCGTTAGAGGTGTTTGAAAGGATTGCAACTAAGTGTTTACAGGACATGCTTTGCAAAGCTCGAGGAGCTGCCTTGGAGTTGCATGAAACTGTAAATTATCAAGTTTGGAAAGAAAGGGGTCCTCCTTCCACCTACTCGTGGATAAAGAAAGAAAACTGGATTGTATTGTACGATCAGTGGTCAACTACGAAATTTCAGGATATTTCTAATCGTAACTCCAAAAATCGGTTGGCGTCTGGAGATAATTCATTTAGCACCACTGGTTCCATTAGTATGCTTATTCACAAACATCGCTTGGTATGATAATATTTCTTTCATTTTTTTCATAATTTATCATATGAATAAGGTGTGCTATATATTATAATAAGTTCACAAACTAAATTTATTTTGATTACTTTTGTTCTGCTACTAGGAGCAAAAGATGGCCCGTCAACCAAGGTTTTTGGAATTATTTGAGGCAACACATAAAAACAAGAAAGGGGAGTTATGCTCTGAAAGAGCTAAGGGCGTGACTGTGAGTAAATTGATTTGAATTATATGTGGTAAAAACAAGAAGGGGGAGTTATGTGCATATTATTTGTACCAAATCTCTAAAAACAAACCTGATTGTTACAAGACAGTTACACACTAAAAAATGTGCAAATTTAGATAGTCACTATCCTATTTAACAAATACCTCAATATGTTAACTCCCCACAATAACCTAGATGCTTGTTGTAGAGATTTCAGATTTCTCTTTTAGATAATGTAAGTTTTTAGAATATGTTTGCTAGTTTAGTTGTGATTTTGTTTTTTAATTAAATCATGTCAACACTTTTGTAGTATAAATATGGTGAGTTGATAGTTGATAAATACGGGGAGGACCAGTCTAAACATCCGGACTTTGATGCGGCCCTTTGGAATGAAGCTACCGGAGGAAATTTGCATGGTGATAACTATGGTTTTGGAGCTTTGGGGCTGACAAGGTCCACGCTCCATCCAAATCAGCTAGACAGTGATACAACTTCATCGAATGAGTTGCATGTAGATATTGATCCTAAAGTTCTAGCGATGGTTACTAATCAAGTCAAAAAGAGTCTTAAGAAGACTATGAAAAAAAAGATTGAAAAGAAGATGAAGAAACTTGAGTTGAAAATTTAGAGAAAATTTGCTAGAGCTCAATCCTCATTCGAGGTTAGTTTCGTTTCCTTTCTGCAAAGCTGTCAATTGTAGTTAAACCTCAATCATTTAATTACATTAATCAAAATCTATACTCAGACATTTTATTGAGCAAATTATCAACTTAACTGTAAAATATTAGTATTTATAACTAGTTTGCTCAGAGCAAATTGCCAACTATTGGCATTTCTGTCAATCAGTACAAAAAATTAATTTCTTGTACACATTGAAATGCATATTGCTTTGCATTAAATCAATCATAAGAGTTGACTGTTCAGGATATGTTTCAAGTCATTAGTCATGGAGATGAATTGGATTTCCAATCAATTTAATTGGTTATTGCCAACAATTAATTTAAGAGTTAACTGGTAATTTTGCTTCAGTAATATTGATTTTTTTAGTACTGTTGTTAGCTGATTCTTTCTGTTTTTTTAATAATGAGACTTTGCATTGAATGTTAGAGAACTAATATCAAGGAAACCATAATGCGGAATTTGGTGTGAATGAAAGTATTTGTGTTATGATAACCATCATGTGCTTACCAGAAACGGTATAATATATATGTTACTTTTATAATTTTGTCTAAATTCAATAGGTTGCTTCGTCATCAGCATCTCGTCGCTCACATGGAAAGGATATTTGTGTTGAGACAAGTTCAGATGAGGGTTCTAGTAGCTCGGACGAGTCCGATTCAGATTCAAATTCAGACTCCCATGTACTCGAATCATCGCACATTTAGGTCTTACATTAAGACATAGGTCAATTTTATTTGAATTTCAATTGAAGTCGGCTGGATTTAAAATCTGATTGTAAGCATGAGTTTGAATTTTGGTAGATTGTACTAAACTTGTATTGAAGTCGACTGGATTTAAATTTTGGCAGATTATAATTTCTTTTGGTGCTGAATTTGCAATTAAATGTAATTAGCCCTGCAATTTTTTTTTTAATTCTGATGATATCTAAGCGACCGGTAAATATTCATTACTGCGACCGGTACTTGGTAGCAAAAATCGTCTAACATGACGTCATTCAACTAGGTACAGCGACCGTTATTGCGACCGGATGATGTCATTATTCCGGTAGCAATTGAATCATTTGCTGCCGGTGATGACGTCATCACCGGTTGCAGATCATTATCTGCTACGAGGTTTGTGCGACCGGATTTAGTGCGACCGGTCCAGGTCGCTATGACATATCTGCGACCAGCGCCATTCATCTCTGCGACCGGAATATCGGCAGCAGAAAGTCAGTTTTGCAGTAGTGACGGGGGATCATCCCCTTTGTTTTCCAAATAATTTGCCATATTCTCTTATCATGTTCTGTGGTGTTTGTTGGCGGACCCATTAAGGTCTTATAGCCATCATTAACAGTATAATTACTAGCTTTTGTGCGGTTCCAGATCAATCTATCCCTTAATCGGGCATTAGCATCCGGTGGTTTTATTGTTTGTGTGATCACTCTTTGCGCCTCCTGGCCTAGTAGCTGGTGTAGTTTCGGTTCATCCCATGTCCAATCTGCTGATTGTACCAGTTCCACAATTTTGATTTCTCTGCTGACATTTGTGGCATCGGTTAATTCATTCCATCCTTGGAACCATGGCTCCTAAACCACCGGTACATTCCTTCCAGTGCCTAGTACCCACATAACATATCATTGTAAGTGTTCCCTAAGGTTTAGCATTCGGCACCACAATGGACTAGCACCAGTGCATAAACGAGCACCCCAGACGCCCTCATTTGGATAATATTTTGCTTTCATGATGTTTATCCAAAGCCTATTTTGATTTTGAGCCATTTGCCAAACAAGTTTTAAGATTAGAGCATTGTTCATTTTATGTAAATCTCTAAACTGAAGTCCCCCATGATGTCGCGGCTGACAAATTGTTTCCCATCCAACCATTGCCAGGTACCGATTTTTTTTTATAATTTTGCCCAGAAAAATTTATGCATGAGAGTGGTCAATTGCATGGTAGTCCTGACGGGTAGCGGAGCAATGGACATGTAATATACAGGTAGGGAGGTTAGCACTGACTTTATGAGGATAGTACGGCCCGGATGAGATAATAAGTTTAGCTTCCAGCCCCTGAATCGATCCTAAAATCTACCTACCAGTAAATATTGAATTTTATCTCTTGCTCTTGTGCTGGTTGGTAAGAAAACCCCAAGATGTTTATCTTGATATGTGGCAATTTTTGCATCCATTTCTCTTACCACATCTTCTTTACATCTCACATTGCATGCCTTGCTGAACCACAAAGTCGATTTTTGTGGATTAATTTTCAAACCTGAATGGCACCCATACTCTTCAAGTATTTGTTTAATACCTCTGACCTCTTGTGCATTTGCTGCTCCAAAAATAACTAGATCATCGGCATATATCGAGTGTGTAATAGCAGGGGTTGTGGGCATGACTTTAACACCTTGTAACCGACCTTGACTCAGAGCTTGTTGTATGCCTCGCGATAAAAATTTCATAAAGATGATAAATAAATATGGCGAGAGTAGACAACTTTCACTATCAGAAAAATTGAATTTAGAAATGACTATTATGCTAAAAGTTGATAGTGGTATATTTGTAAATTTTATTGAAATTATTAGAACCGGTTTTGTATAACAATCGGTTACAAATTTTTTTATTAAAACCGGTTCTATTTGATTGAATTAAAACCGGTTCTAAATTTTTTATTTTACAACCGGTTTTAATAAAACCGGTTCTAAATTCAAGAATAATTAAATTCGGTTTTATTAAAACTGGTTCTAAATTGCCTCCCCAAATCGGTTATTTAAATAACCGGCTCTAATTTAGGGTTATTTATCACACTACCTCCCACAGCGATGCTCCTTCATCTTCATTTTCACTATTCACCATTAGAAGCTGATCTCTGTTCCTTCTAATCAGCAGCAATAACAGCCACAATATTTATCACAGTTACAGTAACTAATAATATTTTTAGATCTATTAAAGGTAATTTCTCTGTACATAATTTAAATTTAAATATATTTTCTTATTTTCTTATTTAAGTACACCCTTATTAATCTTAAAAACCATTAATTTGCATAATTATTGCGTAAATAATATTTTTCAATTTGTATTGATAGACGATAAGTGCACAAGCACGAACAAATGCTGAAAATAATTTACATCCTCACATACTAGGTTCGGACGGTTATAACACCGCAAAGAAAAAATGGAAGGAGAGCGACGTTGTTTCATCATCCTCATCCTACTCGGGCATCACTTCAAAAACCGACATTAAAAGCTTTAGATGGTGCATGGCTAGGGCAAAACCGACAGCCGAGAGAACTTATGAAATTGTGAATCCGGCGACTAAAGAACTGCTTCAACGAGCAATATGTTTCTTGTTATAAAATATTAAAAATATGTGCATGTTACTTGTAATGAAATGTTAGATATCATTTTAATTGAAATACTTGAATGAAATACTATAATGATGTCTTGACCACTTCTATAATGACAAGAATCGATAATTCAGGAAGGATCATTTCAGCCGGACCGCTATAATGACGTCTTGACCACTTTCATTGGGACGGCTGAGCATTCGGGGAGATTGAGAGGATTTGGTGGCGCCGGTGTAAAAACTGTGTACGAGAAGGGGTCGAAAGGGAAAGATTCTCACGCTGAATGCATCAGTAAAGCTGAGTTCAGCGAGCTATTGGGACAACAAAGGGCGGAAATGACAGCGCAGTTTAATGGTTTATTTCAGAGAATATTGAGACAGCAAATGCCGACTGATTCGGTATACATATCACCTTTCATGGATGAAGTTATCCTCCCGACTCAAGGTAGCTCCAATACCATACATCCGCTTCGGACTATCAAGGTCAATTTATTTATATATTTATTCTCAATTAATCTAAGTTTTGAATGATTACTAAAGTATAATTCATATACTTAACAATTAATTATATTTTATTTTAGGAATCTACACCCTGCAATATCCTTGTTGAGATAAAAGATAAACGATATCAGGCGGCAATCGGGAGAATTATTCCGACTGGACTCACCGAGTATATGCATGGCTCTCCAGTCTTACTCGATGAGGTCTGTGTTACTCTCAATGAGGTTAAAGATGGATTTCACCACATTTGTGTTCTGTTTCTGCCGCCAAATGGACCAGAGTGGTTCGGTGAGCTTGTTGGGTTCTTTATCAAATGACTTATACACCTTATAGAGCTTTGTGATGTATCTTTTATTTATCTCTACAATTTTAAAATTCATAAATTATTTGTTCACTAATATGTTTAAATGTAGGATAATACACCAAAAAAATTTATGTCCAACAAGAAAAAAACATTCGAGCCAGCCCCAATTTTAAAATCTCGTAGAGAGCCGCTTTTTAATGATGACACTTTACAACCTCTTTCTAGACATTCATTATTTCTGTATAAGGTGATCATGATGCAGTCCGTCAGTATGACTTATGTATACGTGACGGATATCATCGAGCTTTTTAAGGATGAATGACTCAATGTCTCGATTCTACAGATTTTCTGCATGTAAGAATATAAGCATAATATTTCTTTTAGCATTTTAATAATTATTTGAGGACTAATTATTGTATATATTGTAAGGTTTCTTAATTGACAACTGTAAGACTGGATCGATAATTAGTGCAAAAATACTAAATATTAGTGCACGGAAACACTAATTATTTGAGGACTAATTATCGATCCATATTTTTGCACGAAAACACAAGTTCAAAGTGATATCGACCGCATGATCAATTATTTAGGGCAATTCTTTGTTAAATGTGAGAATCCAAACTCCTACATGTTTCTTCTGTACATTGAAAAGTTAGAACTTCAAAACTTAATTAATTTGCTTATTTATCTATTGTTTAATCTCTCCATATTAATACGTATAAATTATAGGGGGCATTGGATTCTTTTGATTCTGCGGCTCAAACCTTCTATTGTTTATGTCGTGGATTCATTGAATCGTGAAGATCAAACATATATTATCCAACCAGCATTAAATACGCAAGATTTTTTCTATTATTTTCGACAATTTAGTATGTATTATAATTGATAACTCATATCATTATTATATAAGGGCCTTACGCTATTATTGGATTGAAAAACAATTCGCTCAAGAAAAAAATCTCAAGTTCACTTAGAAAACGATTCAGGTGTGTAATTCTCAACTTTAAATGATAATTAGACATGATATTAATAATTTATTTTAATTGATTTTTTTCTTACAAAATTTTAGAGTCCAAACCAGCCAAGCAGTAAAGAGTGTGGTTATTATGTTATGAAATCGATGCATAATATAATAACTACATATTCTAGCAACAAAAATTTGTCAAAGGTATAAAAAATAAACTTCATATTAGTCTTTAATTATTTTACATATTTGCTTGATTAATCAAACTAATGAAATTTTATTTTTTTAATAGGCTATCAAATCAGCTCCTCGATCTTATTCACAAGAAGATATCGAAAAAATTAAGGAGATGGTTGTAAATTATATTGCATCTAATATTTGCTAAATTGTTTAGTAACTTATATATTTGTTTGTGTTATTCAGTTATTTAGTGAGTTATGTCAGTTTATTTGGCTGGTATATATGTGTTTCTATATGTGTTTCTTTTTATATATAGATGGCTGGTATATGGACTGGTCACTAAAACCAAAAGAAATTATTTAAAAAATATATATATATTTAGAGCCGGTTATTTTAAGAAACCGATTTTAATTAGCTTATGAATTAGAACCAATTATAGTTATAACTGGTTTTAATTGAATTTTATTAGAACCAGTTATTCAAATAACCGGTGTTAATATGAAAGTTGATTAGAACCGATTATTTGAAAAAGCGGTTCTAATTGCTAAAATAAAATAGAATCAATTTTATAAAACCGGTTCTAAAACTTTTATTTTAACACCGGTTATAAAACATTTAGCACCGCTTACTTTAAAATCGATTGTATAACCAGTGCTAAATTGTTTATAAAACCGATTCTAATTCTTTTTTTTCTCGTAGTGCTTATCTTAATCCTCTTGTCGGGTTATGAAACCATCCCCTCATCCATTTACCAACATCGTCACCCGACTACCTCTCCAGCATGACAAAATAAGCTCAATTAAACTCCTCGGGACCCCAATTTCTTTCAATGCCCCTTGTATAAATGCCCATTCAATCGTATCAAATGTCTTATTCACATCGGCTTTTAATATAAAAGATTTTTTCTTGTATGATGGCATTTGAAAAGAGTAAATCACCTCTCGCATTAGTATGGTATTATCTGAAATACTACGATTTATCAAGGCAGTTTGTGTTTGCGAAATTACCTTGTTCATATATGGTTGTAAGCTATTAGTGATATTTTTTGGAAATAGTCGGTGATAAGAGTTTCGGTATAGATATAGTATATCAAAGTCTTAACTATCTCTGAAGAATAGGTGCGTGTATTTACCTAAATTATGATCCCTCTCTCAGCAGGACTGCATCTTATATTTATAGGTCTCTTCCGAGATCAATAACAAACCTGTCGAAACCGAGATCCGACCAGATGGTTAGCCTCTGTACTTGGGGTTATGACATGTATTTGAGACGAATCTGGGCCACGATGAGGCCCAATCGCGTTGGACCCTATAATTAGCCCTCGAGCTTATTCTTCGTGATCAGTGAAGGATAAGATGAATATGCAAATCGGCCGGGCTTTCCCAACTTTGGGTTCATGTGGGCCATATCGCCGAGGTAAGCTCTCGAGAGTTGACCAAGATGGTGATCAACATTGAAGCCCTCGGGTAAAATTGGGACATACAAGTGCCTCTGTCACCGGCGATTCTCGAAGTAAGCCCTCAAGAATCGATCAAGATGGTGATCATATTTGAAGCCCTCGGTGATGTCGAGACACATAAGCGCTCCTGTAGCCGACAACATTTTTAGCCCTCGGGACGCGCGATGATAGTAGCTCTCAGGACGCGTGATGTCTTGGGTGTCCTTCATAATAGTAGTTAGATGCGAAGCCCTCACGAGGGTGTATGGATATCTCATTGTAAACGCTTCCTCAGATGGCGAGGGAATATTTATATCTCGGGATGTGCTGCTTCAGGAGTCGCGCTTGTGCTGCTCTTTCCTTTCCCGAGAAGTTACCTTCTCTGACCGCCAGCCTATCTCATGTGTCAGTGTCCTTTCATCTCCTAGATCCTATGAGACGCGATTGTTGAAATTTCTCTTCATTCCGATAAAGCGATTGAAGATCTCCCTTGGTGCACAATTTTATACTCTTTTTTTCTCTTTGCCCCCTCATTTTTTTTATTTCTCTTCAGCCTTTAGATTCGTTCACATGCATTATTCATTTCTCGCCTTCCTCGTTTAAACCTTTGAACTCCAGTCCTCGACGCCTCAGCTACCGCACCTCCCTCTATATAAACTTCCGCCTTCTTCTTCATTTCCTTTTCACGCCATTATTTTGCAATCTCCTCTTTCTCGAGCTCCAGCTCCAGCTCATGCTCACGCCTTCTTCTCTTTCCTCAAGCTCAAGCTTCTTCATAAGTAGTAAGGTACCTCCCTTCTGTCTCATCTTCTTACTTTTTCTTTCCATACTCTTCTTTTCTTTCATGGTTGATTATCTTTGCCAATTATCTGGCATTGGTCATTTACTTTAAGGCTATTTGCCATTGTTGTCTTTGGTTGTTTTCTTTAGCTTTTCTTTGTACTTAATTTTCATTGCTTTAGGACTGTAGTCATTGCCTTAGTAGAATTGCCTTAATGAAACTTGTCCCTTGATATTTGAGTTCAGCCCTTATTACTTTGCTAATCATAGAATTACCTTAGTAGAGTAGTTAATAATGCTCGGGTCTTCATATGAAAATATAAATCTGATTAGAAAACTATTATGGTGGTTATTGATGTCCTTTTCCCGATCTATTTTACTTGTAGGGATAATTCATGAATACTTTGGTGGAATCTTGTTCGATCGGGGAACCCCTTAACCAGCCTGAACCTAGTGGATCTAGTAGTGATGCCCCTATCTTTCCCAATAAATACGTGTCCTCTTCGGATTTAAATTTCTTAGACACAAGCAGCTTGTCTTCAGAAGATGATGCATACGGACTCTCTTTTAATAGTTTTCTTAATCCCGCGAGTACTAGTCTTTCTTCCGATGAAGTATCCTGGGATATGATAGTAGCTGAGGGTAGCTCCGAGAGCATATCTTCGGTACCTTATACATCTACTTCGATTCTTGTAGATCTAACCAGAAAAATAATTTCAAGATCAACTAATCCACTTTCCGCCGAAAGGGGAGCGACTCAATCGTCCCGGGGTAAAGGGAAAGAAAAAATGAGAAACCCCTAGTGACTTTCTCAAGGAAAAAGGCCATAGCTGCCGAGGACCCCCACAAGGTCGTAGGGTCGAGTAAGTCCATCAACATGCTATTTTCTCAGTGATAAGATTTAAAGATAACTCCCCAAGAAGCCATCACCAAGACCTATATCATCCCACTGGATGTCGTGAACCAAATAGACTCAAACCCGAAGCTGCTGACGACAAGAAGAAGTTTGAATTAGAGGAGCATTTGGGGGTTAGCGACCGACTAGTCTCCCTCAACGCGACCGATGGGGTCTATTTCACCAATAAGGAGATGAGGTTTTATAGTTACTCAGGAAGGTGGGGTGTACAGCTTCCCTTCAGTAACTTCATCCTGGAAGTCTTGACCACACTCCGAGTTGCTCCGAGCCAACTGACCAAAGTTGCTTGGTGCCATTTGAACTCTTTTGAAGAACTTTTCCAGGACCATCGAGAAGTTTTTGACAATGCCTCTTTTTGAAAACTCACCATATCTTTATTTCTCCACTACTAGTTCATGGACTCCACCTCCTGGATCACCATCCGAAAGAGAGATAAAATCCCATTTGGGACAATTAGAACTAGGACTTCTTCTTCCTCCCGTCGGTCGACACTAACTAGTCATGGAGAGGGGAAGGTCTTGGCTAGGACCGCTAGAACTCCTCCGTCAAACTTCCCGGTCAGAGAGAGTTGACCCAAGAAGAAAAGACCATTGTAGACCTAATCGGGAAGATTATCGCTGGTTGGCTCTATTACCATTACTTAGTATAATTTAGGTTTTGTCTTTCTTTTGTAGTTTTTATACTCCCTTCTCACTCTATATTTTTTATGTAGGCATGGATCCCCGAAGCATATTGGCCTAGCCTACAAGGGTCAAAGTAGTAAGAAGATGAAAGAGAAGGCAGCCAAGTTTCGAAAAAAATGACTTGCAAGCTCCTCATCTGCATCGAAGAAGGCCAAAAAGGTCTGAATCACCTCTCTTCCAGCAATGACAAAAGAGACGAACAAAAGAGAGGGAGGCGCTAGATAAGGAGAAGGAGGACGGGGCTAAAACCCTTGTTGATCTCGAGGCTAGGCTGGCGGATGTCTGGCGAGAAGGCCGACCTCGAAAAGCGTCTCCTTGCCCAAGAGACTGAAGTGAAGAAGCTTCGATGGGACGTCAGTGAGATTTCGAAGATGAAGGAGGAGTTAAGTACTTCGCGAAATGCTTCTTTGAATATCATCCCCGAGTTTCTTTCTTCCACCGCTTTCCTAGTAGCAGCCCTCAATGTTGCGAAGCTAGCCATGCTTTAGTCAAAAATAAATAATAATGAAATATTGAATTATTATTGCTGATTTTCAAAAATCCAAAATAAATACTTAGAAAATTTAAAATACCTCAAATTTTTGTATTTCGGACGTGTTACGATAAAATTTGATCCGTATGCACTTGGGCTCGAAATGTAAACGTTTTCACAATAGTCTAACTCTATGTGTGTCTGTGTGTGTGTGTATATATATATATATATATATATATATATATATATATATATATAGAGAGAGAGAGAGAGAGAGATCTTACAGTGCTTGGCGAAATAAAGAAGCGTTTTGATTCATTTTCAAATTACATACCAAAGGCTCGAAAGATCAATCATAATTAGCCCACAATAATATACATATTGTTGAATATCAAATTTTACTATTTTTGAAGTTTTGCAACTATTATTTTGGATTTTTGAAAGCTGACTATTTTTTGGTGTAACTATGATTATTTTATTATTATATATGAGATAATGTTTTAAAAAAATTCCAAAATAAGTATTTAGAAAGTTTGAAAATAATCAATTTTGGTATCATATAAAATTTGAATATGTAGTTTATGTGAGGTGAATTAGATTGGTTACTTCAACTTTGATTTTGTGATACATGTTTGCTTCGCGACGTATCGTAAAATCTATATATATATATATAGTAAAGATACCATGAGTTTAAACTCACGGAGGCCTTCCGTGAGATTAACTAAAAAATATATCAAATCATCTCTAAATTTTAATTTATCATGCTCATTAAATTATTTATATGAAAATCTTATGGGATGCAAAAATTTAGAGTGTTTTGACTTTTTTAAGTCATGATTTTTAATTTTTGAAAATCAACTTTAAAAATAATAATAATATATTCAATACTTGAACATCATTTTAAAAAATTAAAAAAGTTAACTTAAAAAGCTCAAAACACTCCAAATTTTTGCATCCCACAAGATTTTCATATAAAAAATTTAATGAGAATGATAAATTAAAATTTGGAGATGATTTGATGTACTTTTTGAGTTAAGTTTACGGTATCTTTACTCTCTCTCTCTCTATATATATAGTGAGAGAGAGAGAAACTATTGTGAAAATATTTGTATTTTAGTCGATATACAAAACATATCAAAAAATATATTTTAAAGTCTCAAAAATTTTAATTTATGATTTTCATTAAATTTATCATATAAAAACCTCGTGGGATGAAAACAATTTAGAGTGTTTTGAGTTTTTTAAACTACTCTTTTGAATTTTAAAAGAAACAACTCTAAATAATAATAATAAATATTTAATGTTTGAGTTTTTTTTAATTCAAAAGAGTGACTTAAGAAACTCAAAAGACTAAATGTTTTTGTATCCCACAAGGATTTCATATGAAAAATTTAATAAAAATTATAAATTGAAATTTTTGAGATTTTAAAATTTTTTTTGACACATTTATATATCGTCTGAAATGTAAATATTTTCACAATAGTCTATCTATATATATAGACATAAAATATCATATATCAATGACTCAAATGGTCGATATAAGTTTCTCAGTAATTTTTCATGTTAAAATATTGTGGGATATCAAATTTCATTATTTTTTTTGAAAATTTTGACATTCTTTATTATTTTTTAGATAGTTAAAAAAATTACTTCTTTTAAACGGCTCATAATAATTAAATCCAGCTTTTTTCTAACTATCTAGGAAAATAATAAAAAAAAATCTAAAAAATTAAAATATATTCCCTACCTATATTTTCATATGTAAATCATTTTAAGTGGCTCAAATCAATTATTTAGTTTAAAAATAAAAAATAAACCATAACACATAAACAAGATATGTATGTCACCTTCAAGCCATAACTCAAACCTGCACCCTCTCTTTTAATGCGTTATCCTATAAACCGGAAACAATGTTCACGATGGAAATAAACCACGACATAATCTCAGACTCTCAGTAGGAAAAAATCTGTAAGGAGGACTTTAGGTTGATATCATAGCGCCCGTGATGAACAAAAGTGGCCAGGAATTTTATTCACTTGTTATCGTCACCACCAATCAAAAACCTTACGCAACAGACTAGAAACATATAATATTTATTTAGACAGCCATATATTTTTTTAGTCTAAACAATGATTTTCCATATAATAAATGTATGATATGTTAGAAACTTATAGAAACATTTTGATAAGGACACCGCTACATTATTTATTCTACTTATATACGTATATAAGGTGTCAATTATTAACCCGATATGTCAGGTTAATCTGATCCGAACCGATATAATCTGAAAATAAATTAGTTGGATATGGGTCTAATTTTTTTTTTACCCTAATCGGGTCAGCTCGAGTTCGGATCAACCGACCTGACCTGATTAATTATATTTTTTGAAGTAATTTTATGATTTAGTTCTAATTAAAGCTTAATTATACATTAATTAGATTAATTATAAATTAATTAATATTTAATTATTTAATATAATTAATTAATATTTAATTATTTAAAATAATTAATTAATATTTAATTTGTTTATACAAGTCGGGTCAGATCGACCCATATTTCGATCGGGTTGTATATGGGTCAAGATTTTTTTACCCGATTGTAACTGGGTTGTGTTCAGATTGGGTCAAAATAATAATAATATAATGATGACCCGATCCGAACCTAACCCGGCCCTTTGACACTCCTAGTATATATATAGACAGGAAAAAAAATTATGTTGATATCAAAATCGACATCATAATTGATATGAATTTATTTTTATTTCAAACGAGTGATTATTTATGTCAATGATTTTATTAGGCAATTAATTTTATATTATATTAATTTAATTTAATTTTTATTAATATGAATATAACTCATTTTAACATAGATAATGACAATATAGCACAATGAATTACATAAAATATATATATATTAATAATAACTCATTTATCACGAATAATAAAATCTGTAATAACTGATACCGAAGGTATTTGTGCATTACCACCCTATAAGGTCTTCCAATACAATAATAGTGGTGGCACCGAAACTGATTTCTATTACATATAGGTTCGAAAAGTAGATTTGGGCTGAAATGGGCTCAGGTTAGATAAGAAAGAGAAATAAAGGCTGCTGTTTGTTGAACTCCAATCTGTCAAGCCGTGAAAGAATAGTACTTTTGTTTAATTTCTAGAAAATGGCAACTATTTCTTTGCACAATAAAATAAAATTATTTATAATTTTGGCCACTTTTAATTTCCATTTTTAAATACGAATCAAAATATTTTATTGGAGCTTCAGCTTTGTAAGATTTACATATCTATATATCTATCTGTACATATTGATATGATATGCTCATGGCATGACTAATTTAATTTGCCAACATAGCAAACACAGCTTTCATGATATTTCCCGCGACAGCCTTGTTCAAGGCCTGTGAACCATGAACAGAATCAAAGAACATGTACTGGGAAGGATTTCTGCAAATCAAGTCAAAAGAGTTGCAGAGTGGCCCTGTTTCTATCAACCCAGAACCGCAACATCCCTTTGTCGTCTCAGTAAATCCTGAAAGAAGAAAGAAACAAAATCAGAAACAACGATGTTGTAACTGGCACCAATAAAGGAAAAAAGTTAGATCAATAATTTGAGCGTAATTAAAGACTATGAAAAATTTATCCTTCACTGTGTTTACACATATAGCAAATACATTTCCTGATCTGCACAATCCATTGGTCACTAAGATTCAGAGTAGAGGACACAAAATTAGCAAATAAAATGAAAGAATTGAAGAAAACAAGGTGGTCCTTTGATTTACCATATTTCTGGGGATTGTTAGACATGTCAAGAACAGGGCTATAGTTATCGAGGTAAGCCGCTCTAGTTCTTTCCTTGGAATTGAACTCTTTCAGAAGCTCTTGGATCGCCTGCTGAAGTTTTGTGTTATAGCTTTCTACCCCAATGTTTTGATCTCGAATGCACTTCTTGGGGCGTGGAGCAGCTGGAATGCCTGGAATTGTGCTTCTTTTGAAGGACTCAAAAGTTAATTGTAATGGTAGACAACCTATTGGTGGTAGACTCGCCATGAGAAAGTTCCTTGCTCCCAATTCATGCAATTGCTATTGATTTAATACAAAATTTGATTTAAGCTCATCATAACTTGACATAATGATTTTCTTTTAATGTTATAATTACAGTAATGTGATTCAAATTACCCGAAGCAAGGTCTTAAGTCGGTCAAGGAGGAATGCATGGTACTGCGGAAGTGTATATTTAATCTTCTTGTCGAAAAGATAGTAGCTAATGATAATGTCATTTGCTCCTATGCTAATTAAAAACAGCGATTTCTTAAGAAATTCTTGTGTTTCTGCCTCGCCTTTCAAAGCAATCATGCTCTTGATATAGAGCTTAAAATTCTCCACTTGTTCAGCAATTGTAAGTACATTCGTTGTGGCAGCTGTGTCATCATCCAAACCAGTAGCTGCGGATGCAAAGCACACACCGATATCATTGGCGGTAATTCTGTGCCCGGCATAGGCTGGAAGTGAATCAGAGAGATTTAATGCTGATACAATGAAGTCGGGCACAATCTTTCCATCAGAGAAACGACCAGTTGGTTTCTTGTCAGGGAATGATTCACCATAGGGTGCGAAGTTTGACCGGGCAAATGTTGCCAGATCATTATTGTTACCTGTATCAAGAGTTGAGTCGCCAAATGCAAACATGGCTGGCACATCAAATGATGAAGCTGCTTCAGAGGAAACGAATAATAGAAGTAGAGTTATGCCAGTAACCAAAGTAGCCATACCAATTTTAACTTCTGTGGGCCTATTAAAATAAAGCAAAAGTAGAGAAATAAACCATGACAGCATTTCCTTATTCCATTTGAGGGCTCTTTAATAGGGGTTTAGAATATAGTCACAAGTCAGTTGGTGATGCCATTTTTTTCGGTTCTTATTTAGGACTAAGTTGAGCATTCAGTTCTTATCCTTATCCTATTCTAAGAACAGCAATATCAACCCATGGACGATTTTGTTCTGAAAAAGCATTACCGGAAATGTAATTTGAGAAACAAATGGAGTTGAACTGAACTAACTATTTTTTGTTGACTGCTTCAAGGGTAAAAAAGTAAAAGCTTGGGGTTGGACAATGGCAGATTGCACAAAAACTCTGACTTTTATTTTGTTACACATCCATGGTTGAAACCACATGAGTACATCCGCTGATACTTCTTGTTAATGAAATTAAATACATGTCTAAATTTTGATTGGACTTTTCTTTCATATTGGTTCAACAGTTAATAGAATTCATACTTATATGTATTTGTTCATGAGATGGAAGTTGTCAAGGGGGTCGACTCCTCTCACCAGTTAAATGTTTTCTCGTTTATTTTTAAGATTTTATATGTGATTTAAAGAGTGGATTCTATGAGTGCACTCTTTACTTTTTCATACGTATTATAATTGTATAGTCTTTTGTCGTTAGAAATAAAATGGACAATTTAAATCAGTCACTTTTGACATCACCATTAAGTATTTTTTATTCGTTTTTTTAATAATTTTCAATGTTGATTTTAGATATAGATAGGAAATTGAACCAATAAATCTTAGACTGTTGACCATCTAACTTATTTTATAGCAGTAATTCTGTAGCAAATTACATTATATGTTTGATATGTAATTAAGTTAACGTACAAATATTTATATATGATCCGAAATATAAATGAATTAAAATAAGATTTTATTATGTCCGGAATTTCGATCTAAATTCCTCCATAAAGTAATAAGAAAATAATTAAAAAATAAAATGATTTGTGTATAACTGGTAAATTTCCGGATTAACAACCAAACTAAATAAAGGAGACCGACGATTGAAGTGCCTCATTTCCTTATTTCCACCACTAGCTATATATACTCGCGCATTGCAGCATACTCTTTTATTTAAACATTAAAACATTATAAGATAAAAAAATAATATTTATCTAACATTAAATTATAAATTCATCAAATTATAGAGAAAACCTATAATAAAGACTATATTTAATCTTGGATGAGATTTTTACATAATATGAGTTAATGATTTATGATTTATGATTTTTATGGCAAGAAAAATAAATTATTCTAATATATATTTTCACCATTAATTTCTTACCAATATGTACAAGGTTGCTAAATAAAAAAAATAATAGTTTGGAAATAATAGTATAGAAGGGAAAAAAATGGAGAGAAAAAGGGGATCAATGGACACGATCACATACGTTCGATCAATCAAAAATAAATATTATCCGTCTAATTGAGGAATAAATTGGGTATAATAAAAAATTACCATGACAAAAAATGGACCCTCCAATTCTTAAATGCTTTATATAATAGTATATAGATAAGATTAAGAAGGCCGGTGGCGGATACTAAATCCACGCCCCATTGACCGCACTGGGCGGGTTAGCGTCGATCCGGGACGGATTCGGGTTTAATGTTAAATTCACCCATTTGGTCGGAAGTAATTATATATATATAATTAGATTATGATACTTTGTAAAATACAAGAGTGTTATGTACTTTGCGCTATATTATTAATTTTAAGTTAGAAATGATCGATTCAAACTGCTCAATCTAATCTCCATATCAAAATCTATTAGTAAATTATATTTTATATTTTTTGGAATGTAATTTGACTCCATGTGGATGTTAGGTCTGTGAAATATAGATTTCTAATTTCGCCGCTCATTTATTATAATATTTAACTTCAATTTTCTTTTTTAATTAAACATAAAACTCTCGGTCACTTCATTAGGTGCGGGTTTTCTTCTCTGTTTCCACTTTCTTCCTCGTCTCATCGCTTCAATCCACAGTTGTTCACACATTTCCTGATTGAGAACTCGATCTTTGGTAATACCTGTTAATTGGTATAGTAATTCCTGTCAAGTCAAAACCTTATCCAAATTTGATATCAATTTGGTTTCCATTTAAATTTATTAGTGTAATTGACGTTGAATGTTTTAATGAGGCGACACTTATAAAGTTTTTTTTTTCAATCATGGGGTACCCATATATCACTAGTTGTTGGATGCTGATCCATGACACACATATCTAGCATATATATCTCAGATTTTTCATCTCAACCGTGGTTCAGTTCAGCTCGTATTTAGGTTAAGCATAGTCCTTGTGCAACTACAAGGGTAGAGAAAAGGGTACACAAAAAGGGTAGGTTAAGCATAGTCACTGGAAGTCAGGAATGGTGCTGATTTTTTAATATAATAACTAGTGTAATCATATTATTAATAATAATAATAATAATAATGAAAAAAAATAAATTTTAACACCAAAAATAACAATACGTCATTGCAACTGACGTATAAAATATACATCACTGAGACTTATACATTTAGAAAGACACCACTGAAAATAACGTGTTCTTATTTTTCATTACTTTCATCACTTTTAAAATGGCATGTGGCACTTCCATCAATTGGAGTGCGTCACTCCCACTGGCGTGCTCATCTTTTTTTTTTAAAATAAAAAAAATAATAAAAAAATATGACTGACAGTGACGTAGTGTCATTTTTAATATTAAATTTTATTTTTATTATTATAATTATATTAGTTATTATATTAAAAAAATCAGTGCTGGAATGACCATAGACGAGTGCACAAAAAAAGTAAAATGATGGTAAAATTTGTACATTTATGTTAATGAACTGGAGTTTATAACCCTTGATCATGTCATAGGTGTCAATCTTCAAGAAACCAAAGAAAAAGAGAAACATGATAGACAAAGCAAGTAATCTTCTGACAAACTTGCTGAGTGGGGGCACCAATGGAAATATGCCAATTGCTGAAGGAGCTGTGACTGACCTGTTTGACTGGCCTCTCTTCTTCTCCCTATGCGATTGGTTTATTGAGGTTTATCTCATCATTTCCTTGTGTGGGTTGTTTTGAGTGCATCCAAGTTAGTATATTTGAATTAATATTCCACATTTTATGCTTTTAGCTAGTGTCCGCAACATTCCGGGATTCATCGAAAGCTGCAAGAAATCTTGGAATTTTAACCTTCAATTTTATGAGAAAATACTAAATGGTCCTTTTGACTGAATATATTGCTTTTGGGATGGATCGTACAGATTTTCAGTTGAGTTGAGCTTAATTATAAATTGAAGGAAATATATAATTTATCAAAAAAAAAAATTGAAGGAAAGAATGGATTAGAAAGAATTGCCAGTACTTTATGACATATGCATGTTTACAATACACTTATCTTGTTTAATGTTATCTGCCGTATCTCCAAAATTATCTTCAGTAAGTCCTCAGTACCCTCGATAGTACAGTTAAGCCTTATATCTCTATTGTGCAATCGTACCACATTTAATTATTCAAGTCAAATGTTATCCAATTGCCATTTTGAGCCTTTATTAGGCTGTTCACAAGCTTTCATTCCCCTTCCATTATTATTATTAATTAATCTTTATTGTGTCATGCAACCTCATCGTACTATACTGTTTTTCCCCTACAGGAGACTGTCAGTTAAACTAAGAACAGTACATTCAGGACCATTGCATCTAACCAGCTTAAAGTTTGCTGACATTGTGAGTAAATTAAAAATCCCTTGCAATGCATAAATTCTCCAATTATTACATTAATGTTTGTTCAATCATATAATTAGGATGATTGAGAAGATTAGTTGTCTTTCCCTGACTAAAATCATCAAATCAGTGTTTTAGAAGATTAGTTGTCTTTCCCTGACTTTGACTTGCCCTTTCAACTTCGGTGCTGATATATGACCATACACATTACACTTTTTTATTGGTTCTTATTAGATAAATTTATCTATATTTCTCAAAGTTCTTTGTTCAAATAATTTTGTTGTGGTGTCAGACCCCAATGCACCGAGCAGACAATTTCAAAATTTGAAACTTTAACAGAGAGGGAGAGAAATTGATCTGGATTTTGAAGCTTGGCACTCGACATAATTTGTTTTAGGTGTATTCAACCTCATGCGGCCCAAATTCAATACAAAAGAATGGGAGGAGGTTATATGGGACTTGTGATAAGAAATCCGCGCGTGCATTTCAAACATTTCTTCAATGCAAAATCTAACATGGGCAAACATTTTGACTTTGTGCTAACAAAGATACAAAATTTTCCAACAATTTATTCATTGCAAAATGCTAACACTTACATGTAGTACTCAAGACAGTAGTAAGGGAACTTCATATTAAGACAATTTATTTACTATATAAGTTCCATAACGTGACTTATGTAACATCAATATGTTCAAACAATTTGATCTGACATGATCACCAAAGCGAGCGTATAAGGCATTGGATCCAATTCAAGAGGACGGAATACAAATACCAGTAGTAGCTTGCCTGTAGATATATAAATACATACGAATAAAAGCACAGTTCATGCAATTTGCCGAAGCTTTCACAGACTTGACAACAATTTATCAAGGCGCGGGTTTGGAGACATAAAAAGCGGCTCGGCTCTAGTCAATGTAATGCCGGGTGCTTCCGTCATGTCAACCGAACCTTCAGCACTCGGCCACTCAAAACATTGTACCAATGCTGCAAAAGCATTTGTCACCACTAACTGCCCCAGTGATATACCGGGACACAGCCTTTTTCCTGTCCCGAAAGGCAACAAATGGAAATGCTGCCCTCTTACATCTACATCATTCACTTTATTGTTGCCAATAAACCTCTCTGGATTGAATTCTAATGGATTATCCCAGAATGTTGGGTCCCTCATGACAGCCCAAAAATTGACGAATACGGGAGTGCCGGCTGGCACAAAATGACCATCAATTACACAGTCCTCTGAGCCCATTCGACGAACCATTGGTATTGGAGAGTGGAGCCGTAGGGTTTCTTTGATGAAAGCTTGTAGATAAGGGAGTCGAGGGAGGTCAGATTCATCTACCAGCCTGTCTTGGCCAACAACTGTGTCCAGTTCTGTGAGGAGCTTTTTAAGGATAGTGGGATGGTTCATCATCTCTGCTAATGCCCATTCGAGTGTCAGAGCCGTTGTGCTTGTACCAGCGGCCAATATATTCTTCAAAAATTCAATTCAACATTTCAGAAAATATATAATTTTAAAGAGTTAGGCTATGATGTTTGTATAGCAGCAGGATCACTCCCGTGCTATCGATCATTCTTTTCATTCTCAAAGTTTAAATAGTTGATTCAAACCACACAAAATGATTTCAATATGATAATTTAGTTGGGATCAAATTTTATAATTTTTAGAATTCTTTTTATTATTTTGTAAAGATAGTTTTGATTTAATTATTAGCCGTTTAAAAGAAGTGATTTTCTAACTATAAAAATCATTTAAAAAATAGTAAAAGAATTCTAAAAATATAAAATTCGATTTTCAATTAGATTTTCAAATGAAAATTATTTTGAGTGATTTAAATCAATAATTTACACTTTAAGAAGATGAAATGATTCATAGCATGGTTTCTTTTTCTTTTTATGGGGAGGTTAGGAGATAAAATTTGACAAGTTTATTTACTTATTATTATTGAATCGTTGATGATTTAGAGAAGTTGAAAGTTTCAAACCGCAAATTAAATAAAAAAAGTTAATTTAAAATTAAAATACATATATACCAGAATATAGGCTTTGATGTTGTCCTTTGTAAGTTTCTTCTCGGCATTTTTATCATCATAAACATCCATCAACAAGTCCAATATATCCTTCACTCCATCTTGACCATCCTTCTTACCATTCTTGTTTCGTCGCTCCGCCTCTTTCGATCTCAGCACGCGCTCTGCCATCCGATCATATCGTGCCCGCAGGTCATCCACTATTTTGTCGATCCCTTGGAAATCGATCCCTAATTTCCCCAATTGTTTGAGGACCCATATGTGGTCCCTGAAATCAAACAAGCCCACGGTCTTCTCCAAATCATTGATCAATATCTTTAGTTCTTCTAACTCATTGTCCCCCCCAGCCCATTGCCTACCAATGGACATGCGCGAAACGATATTGCTCGATACTCCAAAGAACACCTTTGGCAAGTTCAACTTCTCACCTTTCCTGGACTTGTCATACAACTCTCTGAGAAGTATTTTTATCTCATCTTGCCTAATGAAGGATAGTTGGTCTATGGTTTTGCCACCAAGGAGCTGAGTCATGGTTAGCTTTCTCATGAAGATCCAGTGAGGGCTGTATGGGGCAAAGCTCATGTCGGAGCCATCATAAGCGAGACGGATAAGGCCACTTGAGTTAAAACGGTTAGCATAATTGATGTCCTGATCCTTGAGAAAACTTTTTACTGACGAAGGAGAGTTGACAGTCAGGCAATCGATGCTACCTAGGCGGATACGAAAGAAGGGACCATGGCGGAGAGCGATGCGGTGGAAGGCTTGGTGTGGGTTTTTGCCAAGTAGGTGGAGATGGCCAATGATTGGGAGAGCAACAGGCGATGGAATGGTGGCGCTAAGTTTAGAATTGGGTGTAGAGGTGCGGATGATGACAAACAAGGTTACAAGCGAGATCAGTAGGATTGTTAGCGTAGAAGAGTTGGAGAGCTCTACTATTGATGTGAGTATCTCCATGGTTAGAGATTAATTAAGTCGGAAGATCGAGGGATTCGGGATGCTATATTTACTGGTATCGTTGGATGTTCCCAGGTTCCATAATAGGGTACTATTTATAGGAAAATGATGGTTCAAAATTAAAGGAAGATTCAAATTCAAACGCTTAATTAATATAAAATAAGGAGGAAACGAAAAAATAATTCATAGCACAATAACCAACTAGATTTGCATATGAAAATAATTTTGTGCGGCTTGGATAGTACATTTTAATTATAAAAAAAAATCAGAACACTAACATGATTTATGCTACATAGTACTATAGTCTAACTCATAATAAAATAATTTATGCCGTTATGAATTACATAGTACAAAGTATGGTTTCTACATTATGTCAAAACAAGTGTTTAAAGTTATCTCCATATTAAAAAAGTACTTGGACCAAATTTTATATTTTATTTTCTTTTCTTTTTATTTCTGAAAAATGAAGGATAAAAAAATATTATTATTGAAAATCATTAGTTCAAACATATTCTACCCCTAAATATTTAAAAAATATATATAAAAATCTGAAGAGCGATCAATTTGTTTGGTGTGAAATAAGTGTGAAATATATAAGATATAAGTGTGAAATACGATTAAATATGATCAATTTGCTTCGTATATGATCTTATATAAAAATCTGTTTGGTGATCAATTTTTTTTCCGGTCCCAGTTAGGACCCAACAACGCGCAATCCGTGTATGATTTTTAAAATCACCCGAACGACTGAGAAATTCGTAGCAAATCGTGTCAATAAATTATGCATAAAACCCAAGGCATGATGCTCTTGAATAGAAGGATTGACCGAGTATCTAGAGAAGAGCGAACAAAACTGATCTTTTGGATTAGTAAGAGAAGTGGGGGACATTAGTAGGAAATAGAAGCGAAATCAGTCGGAGGCCAGACCTATTTACCGCAAGAGAGAGAGGAGAAGCGGAAAAGAAAAAGAGAGGAGAGGTGGAACAAAAATATGAGAGAGGGAAGTACATTTGATGGGAAAAAATATGAAGGACCGTCTCTGTTAATTATTCTCAGGTAAGGAACATTTGATGGGAAAAAATATGGACCGTCTCTGTTAATTATTCTCAGGTAAGGAGCGACATCTTAGATGTGAATCTTAAAACGAATCTACAGTGAATGAATCTATAACAAAAAATTTCAATAAATATCAATAGCCCACTATAAGAATTTCAACTATATTTTCACTGCTAGTGTGCGTCTACAGATTATCTTACTTACTTTGCTTTTGTTTAGTCCTATGCTATATGCAAACTCAAGTAGAGAGGGAAATCGAGAATTTCCACCGGCAGAAAATTCTGTTTTCATCCGTCACAATTAGAGAATTGAAAAAATCCGAACAAGTAAATTCGTTCCTTATAAACTCGTATCCGTCATCCGTCATTCGTTCCTAGCAAGGATCGGGTCTCAAAATTTTAAAAATAGAACCATCATATCTGTCACGCTCTCATCCGTTACCCATTTTCACCCATCCCGCTCTCATCCGTGACCCGCGTTCACCCGTCCCGCTCTCACCTGCCCCGCTCTTGATTTTTTTAATATTGTTCAATTTTTTAATAATTAAATATATAAAGCCGAATTAGTTTAAATTAATTATTTCAAAAATTATGATATACTTTTTTGGTTTTAATCATTGTTTTATATTTTTCTGATTTTTTTTAGAATTATTTCAAACTTTTCAAAAAAAAATATTTATGAATAATTTTTTAACTTCTATTATTTTTTTTTGAAAATTTTCTGTTTTGTTGGCATTTTTGGATTTTTTTTTATTTTTTTTTGAGTTTTAAATGGTTTATTTTTTTTATAAAATTAGAAAAAAAAAACAGACATGCCCTACCCGTCATGACCCATTCGGACCGGCCCTTGACTCACCCACCCTGATTCGTGAGGATCATATCTGTGGGGATCCAACATAAATCAGATCGGAATTTTCTAAGTTTTGACTGTTTAAACCCATCCAGCCCCACCTATCCTCACTCGTCATCCGTGACCCGAAGAAGTTTCACCCGGACTGTCCTACCCTATCCCGTCTTCAATACCCTAGTCACAATCTATTTTTCAACTTTTACTTTTGAAACAATGATATATGGTACTGCGAAGACTATCAGTTCCCATATCTGAACTTAATTAATAATTTGGACTTCTACGTTTCATTTAGTCCTGAAAATTGTCTCCTCTGTGATAATTATCTTGCTATTCTTCGCTGTCTGGTTAGAGTCAGATGCATGAAATTGGACGGAAACAAATTAAAAATTAATGTCGGAAAAGACTAACTTGGATGACTTGATTGTATGAGCCAATTATTATGTGGAAAACCGAATAAAATCATTATTATGTGGAAAACCAAAACTCGTATTGAGAGATTAAATACATTTCTTCACGAATTTCAACAAGGGAGGTCTATACAAGAGATTTAGACCCCAAAAATATTTAAGGGCTCGTTTGGTAAATTAAGAAATAGTTTTGGAAAAATGATAATTTTGGAAAAATAATAAAATAATATTATTTTGACTATTATTAATGAGTATAGTTAATCAAAATAGTGATATAATAGTGTCATTTTGAAATAGAGATAATATTATTTGATAATTGTTAATCAAAATAGTTAAAATATAAATAATTATGATGCTAACAATGATGATGATAATAATAATAGTAAAATAACAACAACAATAATAAAATAAAAATATGACCATAGTCATAATATAATAATATAATGTAAAAAATATAATTATAATAATATAATAATATTAAATAATTTAATAGTAGTAATAATAATAATAATAATAATAATAATAATAATAATAATAATAATAATAATAATAATAATAATAATAATAATAGAGAAAAGGATCGGTTGACAATGGGTTATTTTGACAATTTTGACAATGGAACTCTACATAAATATAAAAAAATTCTTAAAAATGGAAAAAAAAATATAGATGTATTCTTCTACCTTAAGATTGATGGTCATTGAAATTTCATGTAATTTCATTATCGTTTGATAGTCCATCAAAGATTATCAAATTTTCATATAATTTGTAACGGTTCTAATTTAACGGTATTTGATGGACTATCAAACGATAATAAAATTACATGAAATTTGAATGACCATAAATCTAAAGGTAAAAAAACAAATCTATAAACTTTTTTTATTTTTAAATTTTTTTTATATTTATTTAGAGGTCCATTGTCAAGGTTGTCAAAATAATCCATTATTTCCACAAGTACACGCCCGGCTCAAGAGGTTCGTTGCCCGGTACCTTGTGGATGAACTCGCACTCAATGAGATATTCCAGATCGAAACGTGGGGTATATGGTAACATCAGGTACCATGAAACATCCATTATAAGAATGTACTCTAAGACAGTGGGGTAGGTAGCGGCTGTGATGGTCCCGCCCTCCTTCATCTCTTCTCTGATCTTTTTTCAGTGGCGCACTATATGGAGCCAACCTGATGTAGTCTTTGAAAGCTCCATTCAGCTGGACTAATCCTAGACATTACAGAAAAGTTTGGATGTGATCGTACGGGTCCTCATGCTCCAACCCGTGGTAGCAATTGTTCTGCAAAATGTTGATGGTGCTCACGCCATAACTGGGGGTTCTCCGATTAGACGGCGGAGTCTGATCGAGCCCTTTGCATCTGTGGCTCATGGTGCTGTATAGTCTAGCAGCATTCTCGACATGAACCGCTCATCACCAGCTCCCACCAGCGGGGGATCCTCACCGTTGCCGGTGTGGTCCGTTCTATTCTCAACTCCTTCTGGTTAATTGTTCATGATTAGTGTCAAGGTTTGGAGCTCGTCTGAGATAGAAGAAGATCTAAGGGCGTTTGGTATGATATTTTGACTTCTTAGCTGGTAGTCTCCTACTGGAGGGAGTCTTTTCT
>CAXKVV010000185.1:0-30807 GCA_964058805.1 Schoenoplectus triqueter | reverse complement strand
GAGCTGATTAGGCAACGGGAGCTAATCGCTACCATGCTGAAGCAAAACGAAGAACTGATTAAGGCAGTCAAGTCATTGCAAGAATCACAAGACGCCAATTTCAAAGCTGGTAGCTCCCGTCAAGAAGGGGTCCACAGTACCAAAAGCAATCATAAGGGGAAACAACCCGTCGATTCTAAACCCCATCCACACAGAACAATAGAAGTGGAGGCTGAACCAACGGGAATATCCCGGAAGGAGATTCAAGCCATGATTGCCCAGCAAATGCAAATAGCTGGAGGTGGATACGCTATCCCTCCCGTTAAAAACTGTGGACATCCATACCCCGCCATATACGATTTAGAAGAATATCCTAAAGGGTATGTGATCCCCCGTTTCAGGACCTTCTCAGGGGAAGGCAATAAAGACCTAAACCCCGAACAACACCTGGCCCATTTTGTAGCCTCGTGCGGCAACACGGGTGGCAATGATGCACTGTTGTTAAGACAATTCCCTCAGAGCTTGGTGGGAACCGCTTTCCAATGGTACTATTCATTAGAAAACAACAGCATCAGGACCTGGGACGAGATGGCGGACTCGTTCAGGGCGCGATTTGTCATGGTGTCTGACAAGATAAACATAGCCGATCTGGCAAGCACTAAACCCAAGAAAGGGGAGTCAATGACAGATTTTATCAACAGATGGCGGAACCTCAGCATCAAATGCGACCGCACATTAACCGAAGATGAGGCCGTCAACCTAATCATGAAGAACATTGACGGGTGGATGGGCATGCTTCTTGGTGTGACAAAAGTCAACACATTCAAAGACTTGCTCAGATCGGTATCCAATATGGAAAGGATGTCACCGCATACCATGCCGAACTTTATGAATAATAGGCCGCAACGAGGAGCCCGAGCCGAGACTAAAGTGGCATTTACCTCGCTAAAAGATAAGATGGTTGCCAACGCAGACACCCAAGGCGGCAGCAGTAGCACAAATGGCAACAATTACAACAAGGGACCCAGGCCCAACCCAGGAGGGAGTTCACGGAGTTTTGAATCTCTCAAACAAAAGAAATCTAAACCGTACTCCTTCAGAAAAGATAAAGTTGCCCAAATCTTCAGAGGGGCACTGAAGAACGGCCTAACCCTGCCGGCCAGTAAACGCCCGGAAGATGCCGATAAATCGGACGAACCCAACTTTTGCCCATACCACAGAATAATAGGGCACTCAATTGAAGATTGCTGGGTCTTCAAAGATTGGGTCGAAAAGGCGTATAAAAATGGTGAAATTACTCTACCAAAAGGGTTCTTGCAAAGCCCATCAGCCCATGAGCAGGCCAACACGATCTCTCATGAGGAAGAGAAAGTCCCGGGCCAATTAAGCGAAGATCAAGAAGAACAATGGACTACGCACTTATCGAAGAAATCGATTAAAATGCTTAAGGCCCTTAAGAAAGAACCTGGCATGAAATGGAAAGACAACATCACGCCAGTGGTCCCACCAAAACCCAGGGTATATTATAAGGTGGACCAGAGCCAAGATCAGGTTCTTAAGAAGAGAAAGAAGCATAGAAACAACAAGTCCAAAAAGAACAAGATTGAAGAGTATGAGCAGGGCAGTCCCGAGGCGATCACCCTTCAACACTTCATCTCCAAAGAAGACTGGGAGAAGCTAACCCTAGGTCAAAAGGAAGAAAATATAAATGAAGAAATAAATAAAGAAGAAAGCGAAGAGATCTGGGGTGCTTCGTGCAATATGGTATATTCTTCTCACGATGAAGATATACCAACATTAGAGGAGATGTTCTTCCCGAATGACGAAGGGGAAGCAAGCACCTCTGGGACCAAAAATGAAGAATGTAAAGCCGTACTCCGGTCCGGGACTTATATACCCGAGGGACAGGCTCCCAAGGATTCCGACAAAGGAAAAGATAAGGTCCAGAATAAAGGTAAAAGGGTCGAGAATCCAAGCAAGAACCCAGAAAGGACCCGGTCGACGGGCGAGGAATATAATGTGTTGGCACATCTGCGTAAGATTCCAGCGCTATTAAGCATATTTGACGCGTTGATGATGTCACAAGACCTAAGGGAGGTACTAATCCAGGCCTTGCAAGATCCTGAGAAGTACAAGTCATACTTCATAGAGCAAAATATGCAGGAAGCCCTATTCACCGCCAAACGGGCCGCCTGTATAAATTTCACAGACGACGACCTCCTAATAGGCACCGTCGACCACAACCGCCCGCTATACATTACTGGAAATTGTGGAGGGCAAAAGATTGGCCGCATCTTGGTCGACGCAGGATCTTCGATCAATATTATGCCACTTAAAACCCTAAAGACCATCACCTTAGATGTAAAGAATCTATCTGATGAAAAGGTGATTATTCATGGCTTCAATCAAAACTCCCAAAAGGCCCTGGGAGCTATAACCCTAAACCTGCAATGCGGAAGCCTAAGAGCGCCTACTAAATTCTATGTCATTGACGCTGAAACCTCTTATCGGGCGTTGCTGGGTCGCCCGTGGCTTCACAGCAATCAGGTCATACCCTCTACTCTGCACCAGTGCCTGAAATATATCGAGAATGGTAAGCAAAAGAGAATTGACGGAGATGTCAAACCATTCGGGGTGCATGAGATTAAGTTCAATGACGCCCAGTACTTTCTGCCTAAATCCGCTGTGGCGCCGAGCCGGCCAATAACAAAAGCAGGTCAGAAACCCTTCAACAAAGGCCCTAAATTTGATACCTCATCTGGAGAAGAAGAAGAGGTCAAATTTAATATTAAACCCCGAGGTGCTCGAGCCCAAAGACCCGGGAGGAAGTCGGGTGAAGAAGCAACCTTCCACTTCAAACAGGTGGCTGCGTATAAGGCCCAAATAAAACCAAGCGAAATCAATGCAAGTGATTCTGAAGAGGAGGTCATTTTCAATTTTAAGCCTGCCAACACCCCTCAAATTCAGATCATAGAGGCAACTTCAGGAGAAGACTCCGAAGATTCCAACAACTCAGGCGATACCACCTCGGGAGAAGAGTCCGGCCATGATCGTCAGCCCTGGGAAGAGGAGTCTGACGAAGAGATCATCTATCACATCCTCAAGAAGCCATATAAAGGGCCCGAAACAGATAATGAAAGTGAGGAGTCATATATGATCAACACGGGACCCGGTAGCGGAAGGGATAACCCGGTTAGGCCGAGGCCTATAAATGAAGAACGCACATGGCGGGAAAATTTCGAAGGTCGCGTTTGGAATGCGATCGACGAAATAAGGCACCAAGTTGAAAATAATAGAAGAGAGGTGTCTGAACAATGGGAAGTGATGCAGGATATCAAGACACAACACAATGAAATCATGATAATGATTGAAAACCTGCAAACCGCGATCTATAACTCCGAGCTACTCAAAGAAATGACGAGCGAACCCCGTTCCGGGACCCCCGAAAGACAAGCACCCGATGGCGGCAAACGGGTAATTGTCATAGTAGATGAATCAAAGGGGGAAGAAACGAAAGCTAAGCAACCGACCGTCATGCAAACTCTCAAGGTCAAGAAGAGTAGACCATACTCTTTCCTGAAAAATAAAACAGCTCGGATATTTGAGCAGGCCTTAAAAAGCGGATTGACACTTCCCGTTTGCAAACGACCCGCAGACATAGAAAGAGCCGGCGAAGGCGAATTCTGCCCTTATCATCGCATATTGGGCCATACAATTGAAGAATGTTGGGTATTCAAGGACCTAATAGAAGAAGGGCATAGAAACGGGACAATCCAACTCCCGAAGAGCTTTCAACAAGACCCAGCTCCGCATAACCTGAATAACAAGGGCAAAGGGGTGGCTTATACGATCTCGCACACTCCCGTACTTAGTAAACCTAAGATTGCGAGACGTAAGCCTATCAAAGAAATCTACCGCTCCAACTCGGTCATGAATATTGAGATAGAAGAAGAGATGGCAGCGCTAGAGATTACTGTGGTTCCCGAAAGGCATTTTAAAGACCTTATACCAAGGGAGGTGAACCACATCCAAACCCTAAAGACCTTTGTTGTGCCGGCAAAGGTAGAGCGCATCAAAGGGAGAACTATCATCCACAAGGCTATCATTTTCTATCAGAGCGATTCAACCCAGTCTCTGAAGAACCCTGATCACAACACTTGGAAGAAGTGGATGATAGAACAAGAATCGGAGAATGCAACGAGCGATGACGCTGCATCTCATCCCTTTGGAAAGGAGCTGTATAAATTGGCAAAAAGGGCAAAATGTCTGAGAGACATATCCAAGGCCGAGGCCAAGCGCTTCGATGAACTCTGGAATGGCGGCCAGAATAAAGTCCTGGGCCTGGATGGTAAAATAAAATATACCCGGGGATTAGGGTATAACTGCGATAACGCAGCATGTTTTGAAGGGTCTCTCAACGGGTGCCGTATGAAAGAAAGCTGTTGCATGACTTCTGTTGAAATGCCGGATAATGAAACAGAAGAGGACAATACCCCAGTCCTGAAAAATGCTTTGAAACAGCTAGAAAAGGAGCCTAATACGGTCGATGAGTTAGCTGAAATTAATTTGGGGACAGAAGAAGACCCACGACCAACTTTCATAAGCGCGTCGTTGCCAGAAGAGGTGGCTGACAGGTTGAAGACATTCCTTAGAAGCTACATGGACTGCTTCGCTTGGAGTTATAAAGAAATGCCTGGATTAGATCCTAATGTGGCGGTCCATTACTTAAAAATTGATCCAACCTTCAAGCCGATTAAACAAGCGCCGAGGCGAATGAGAATAGAACTCGAAGAGAAGGTCGTGGAGGAGACAAAGAAACTCATCGACGCCGGTTTCATACGGGAAGAAGAGACACCAGAATGGGTGGCTAGCATTGTCCCGGTTAAGAAGAAAAATGGGCAAATCCGCATTTGCGTAGACTTTCGGGACTTAAACAAGGCGTGCCCTAAAGATGATTTCCCGCTCCCAGTAACCGAAATCATAATTGATCATACATCCTCCTATGAAGTCTTCTCCTTCATGGACGGTTATGCGGGCTATAATCAAATCAAAATGGCGCCAGAAGATGAGAGGCATACGGCATTCCGCACGCCGATTGGCATATATTGTTACAAAGTCATGCCGTTTGGGCTCAAAAATGCGGGAGCCACCTACCAACGGGCGATGACGAAGATATTCGACGATCTGATCCACAAAATAGTAGAATGCTATGTGGACGACCTAGTCATCAAAGCCATGTCATATGAAGAACACCTCCAATACCTCGAGGTCGTTTTCAACCGCCTGAGAGAACATGCGCTCAAATTAAACCCGTTGAAATACGCATTCATGGTATCTTCTGGTAAATTTCTGGGATTTGTAGTACGCCACAGGGGAATTGAAATAGACCCGGGCAAGATCAAAGCAATAACTGAACTATCCCCGCCGAAGAATTTAAAACAGTTGCGATCTTTGCAAGGGCAATTGGCGTACATCAGGCGGTTCATAGCCAACCTATCGGGTAAAATCCAACCCTTCACCCGGCTGACTAAGAAGAATATCCCGTTTAAGTGGGATGGCGAGTGCCAGCGAGCCTTTGAAGAAATCAAGGCATATCTGCTCAACCCTCCAGTATTGGCGGCGCCCATACCCGGGAAGGAGCTCATCCTATATACAATCGCCCTAGATGGATCCTTGGGAGCCCTATTGGCCCAAGAAAACCAGGATGGTAATCAAAATGCGCTATATTACTTAAGTCGCATGATGGTAGGGGCAGAACACGGGTATTCACCGATTGAGAAGCATTGTTTAGCCCTAATCTTCGCGGTGAAGAAGTTGAGGCACTACATGCTAGCCCATAAAATCATTTTAATATCCAAGGTAGATCCTCTCAAATACCTGATGACTCGGCCAATGTTGACGGGGAGGCTGGCCAAGTGGGCTATCATTCTTACCGAGTTCGACATCACCTATACACCGCAAAAGGCGATAAAGGGGCAGGCGCTAGCAGATTTCCTGGCTGCACACCCGATTCAAGATGACTCCCCATTAAAATGTGACTTTCCCGACGAGGAAACTCTACATGTTGAAGAAGGAGACCCTATATGGGAGATGTACTTTGATGGTGCTTCTTCAATCAAGCCAATCGCGGGCCCGGGAGTCCCAACTGTGCGAGCTGGCGCAGGACTAGTCTTCGTAACCCCGGAGGGTGGGATAATACGACATTCTCTGGCTTTAACCGAACCATGCACAAATAATGAAGCAGAGTATGAGGCACTCATCGCCGGACTAGAGCTATCACTGGAGCTGGAAATCAAGGCTGTGCGCATCTTTGGGGATTCACAGTTGATAATAAATCAAATAATTGGTGAATATAAAGTTTTAAAGCCGGAACTAATACAATATCACCGAAAGGCCATGGAATTAATGAAGAAAATCCCGTACGTGTCCATCGAGAAGGTCACGAGGGCTGTGAACGGTGAAGCAGATGCGTTGGCCAAACTCGCTAAAGAGCTGGGTGAACCAACAGAGCCAGAAATCCACATCATCGTCCGCAATAGAAGACCATTATCATTGTGTCAGACGACAGACAATGTGAATAATGAAAATACTGGGCTAGAAAAGATGGAATGCCAAGAGACAATGATAACTGAAGAAGACGATGATTGGAGACAACCGTTCATCGAATATTTCCGGCATGGTACCCTCCCCAAGGATAAAAGGATAGCTGATCAACTAAGAAAACGGGTACTACGGTATGCATATGTGGGCAATACGCTATACCGTAGGTCTTATGATCAGTTGTGGCTGAGATGTGTATCAGGGCCTGAAGCCGGGCAGGTTATGAAAGAAGTTCATTCCGGACTATGCGGAGCACATCAGTCTGGGCCAAAAATGAAGCTAAAGATCAAGCGAATGGGGTATTATTGGCCCACGATGGTGGCTGATTGTGAAGAGCACGCGAAGAAATGCCGCATGTGCCAGATACATGGCCCTTTTATACATCAAGCGCCAAACCCATTGCACCCCACGGTAGCATCCTGGCCATTTAATATGTGGGGCACAGACATAGTGGGGCCCATAGACCCTCCGACGTCGAGAGGTCACCGGTTCATCCTGGCGGCGACAGATTACTTTACAAAATGGGCTGAAGCCATCCCACTCAAAGAAGTTAAAGCGTCCGATGTGGTTAAGTTCTTCAAGACGCACATCCTCTACCGATTCGGCACCCCACGACGGATAATATCCGATAACGGGACGGCCTTCAAGAGCTCCAAAGTCTATGCCCTGGCAGAGCAATTTAACATTGATTGGAGATTCTCGTCCATTTATAACCCGAGAGCCAATGGCCTGGCCGAAGCCTTTAACAAAACTCTAATAAATATTATGAAAAAGACCGTAGACGGCAACCAACGAGACTGGGATAATCGTCTACAGGAGGCATTATGGGCTTATCGGACCACGTACCGAACGCCTACGCAAGCTACCCCGTATTCTCTGGCTTTTGGGGTGGAAGCCGTCCTCCCTCTTGAGGTGGAATTACCGTCATTACGGGTGGCTATGCAAAATGATATGACCATGGACGAATGCCAGCAACTTAGACTGGATGAGTTGGATGCCATGGACGAGAAAAGACTGATAGCCCAGCAGAATCTCGAAATATATCAGGCAAAAATGGCAAGGGCATATGACAAGATGGCGCGAGTCAGGGCATTTCAACAAGGAGAGCTTGTTCTTGTCCTTAAGAGGCCGATTATTGGCCGGCACATCGGCCCAAAATTCTCCCCGAACTGGGAAGGGCCATATGTAATTGAGAAGGTATACGAGGGCGGCGCATACCAACTCATAGACCATGAAGGTGAAAGGCCCATGCCACCGATTAATGGACGATATCTGAAGAAGTACTACACATAGCCCGGAGCGGGGCCAACCGAGTAGTATCTATTGTAAATAAATAAGGAGGGAATAAGTGTTCGTTTACACACACGTGCACGAAACACGAACCCATGTCTGACCTCCACTTTGCATAAAAATCCCAAAACCCTACTTGTGCATCTGTAAATAGAATGCATCCAAAAATCCAAAACCACACAAACACATTTAGCCCTATAAAAATAAAAAAAAATATAGAATAAGGGAATACAACGCCAAAACCACGCGAGAATGTAAGGCGAGAGCTTTGGTGTTTGGGCTCACAATACAAATACCACTGGGTTTGTCCATTTGATACAGAATAAACACAAAAATGGGCAGGGTTTACAGTTTGTCCCTCAAACTATCTGTTGCCCAATGACGAAAGTTGCTCATATTGGTCGCCCGCGGCGCAAGTCAAGGGATAGGTCGAGCAAATTGGTGGCTAGTAAATAGTCGCTTCTGAGGGCATGTAAATAAATAACTCTCGTATTATTAGTAACATGTATCACTAATAACCAAAAATCTGCCTTCTTCTAATAAAATAAAAGGATATATATATGTAAAACAATAAAAACCTATTTTTCTACTCATAAAAAAAATGATGATAATAAAAAATAATAAAATCTTTTCAATAAGGGGTTGCCACCTTTGTCCCCGACACCACGAGTGTTACACAAAGCCAGGTTGGGTGCATTCATCCGTAAAAGCACCACACGCCCGAAGAAATGGTGTGTCATAATCCCACGACATATCATGGAGGGGTCAGATTAAGGGTTTATGCTTTTGCCCAACATTTCATGTTAAACAAAGCGGCTCGCTTAAAGAAGTGACTCAGGTCATGGAGAGCGAACCTACCCGATGAAAGCCTGTCTCGTAGGGATGCGTGATGGATGTTTGAGGGTAGCTAAAATATAAAAAAAAACAGGTTGGGTACATTCATCCGCAAAAGTACCACACGCCCAAGGAGGTGATCTGTTTCTAATCCCAAAATAGATCATGGAGGGGTCAGATTAAGGGTTTATGCTTTCGCCCGACATTCAGTGTCAAATAAAGTAATTCGCTTAAAGAAGTGACTCAGGTCATGGAGAGCGGACTTACCCGATGAAAGCCTGTCTCGCAGGGATGCGTGATGGATGTTTGAGGGTAGTACCCCCACAAAACAAATTGAGTGGAGATGAGTGAATGTGAGTTTCCACTTTAGCACGCAACGGTGCACAAATGAGGGGAGAGTGGGTGAGCTTCCACAAAATAAATGTCAATTAAATATATAAGGAGCATCCACAAAATGGTGTTATCAATTGCATCCATAATCCAATTGATACTGGTAAGTTTATTCATCAGTAATAAAGGGATAAACGGGTTTATTCTGTACCCGGCCTAGAGGTCAATACAGACAGGTTCGGTATCCGTAAAATACCATGGTTACTTGAGTTTTGTATTGCCATAAATAAAGAGAAATGATGTATAGAATGAATGTAATAGGATGTTATGAGATTTTCCTTTTATGTTTAGACGCTGCGAAAGGATGAAGCAGTTGTAATAGGGCGCTTTTGCAAATAAGATTGGAGGTGCACAGCATGAACGAATGAAATATTTCCTCGCGCTGCAGAGGAAACGATGAAAGGATAATAATAGAAGCAAGCATCATCCACAACAAGGGATCAAAATGATAAATGTCAATGCATCCTATATCAAGTATAGCAAAAGAAAAGGAGAAAGAAAAAAATGAAAGTGCAGTTTATGGGCCCAAAAAGCGGGACTCCAGCTCTAATAACACAGTGCTAATAGTCTCTAAATGAGTATGGAGGGAGTGCCTATCCTCCTCCGAAGCTGCCTCGAAGTCCAAGAACTGAGCGAAGGCACTATCCCGAGCACTCGTGTGAATCTGCAGCTCCGGAAGACGTCCCGCTAAATGTCGAGAGAAGCCCTCCACCGACAATCTGTGGTCCTCTAGCTCCTGCACGAGCAGTCGAGCGGGCCCACCACTGACTCCCATAGAGCGGAGAGTAGCACAAGAAGAGAGCCGCTGAAGGTAGTGGAGTCGAGCAGCCTCCAAGTGTCTGCGTAGCTCATGGATCTCCAACTCGTGCTGGTATACGAGAGAGCTCGCATCCTGGTAAGCCCTGAGCAGCTCCTCACACCTCCTAGAAATAAAAGTGCTCTCGAGACGAGGTACAATGAGTAGAGCTGGCGCGATGGTATCCCGCATCAGCCCATACCAGTCAAAAGAGAAACCACTGGGCAGAGAGTCCAAGATCTCGAAATCTAGCGGATAGCCTCCGAAAAAGGTATCCCGGAGTGCATCCGCCAGCGCGACCAAGGCGAGCTGCACATCCCTCGATGAAACATCTGCAAGTAAAATAAATGGGTTAGACAAATTGTTATAACCAAAGAAGAAATAGAAGGAAGAGAAGAATCTAACCTATCGCCTCGTCGCCTGAGACCGGCGGGACTGAATCGGGGGCAGGGATATCGGTCGCCTCAGGAGGACCTGCAGGTGCACTAGACCCGGCTACAAAATAAAATAAAAGTATGAATACATGGAAAAGTGAAATGTGGGCAAATGATAAAGGAAATATAAGGTACCGGAAGAAGCATGAGGCTCGGCGAGACCCTCGCTAACCGGAACCTCTGTCTCTGGGCTGTGGAATAGCTGCTCCACCAGCCAACTCTCATCCAACTCCGAGTCATCATCGACTGCAACCCGCTCAGTCGAGACTCTGCCATCTGTGGTCATGAGAGGCTGTCCGTCGGGAGATGAAGAAACATGAGATGGCCCTCCCTCGATCAGTAATGGCTCGTCGCCTGCGGGCTCGATAGCCAATGGACTCCCCTGCTCTAAAGAAGCCTCCTCTGGTAGTGCAAGAGTGAGCACTGGCCCCAGAACCACATCAAAGGAGTCGCCATCCCCGGTAGGCACCAATAAGATCGACGGTGAGGCAGGACCGTCGTAAAAGAAAGACTCCGAGCGATGAGGATACGCCATGTCATCGGCCTCAGGGTCTGTAAAATTTACATGTAAGAATGAAAATACTAGTGCATACTGACAACTAGGTATTAAATGAAGCACACGAACCTGCGATGGCAAGGTCGGTGCAAAACCCTGGAATAGCAGTGCTCGCAAGCGCCGATATATCTGCTATGATGTCGTCTCGGGTAGCCTCCACAGGAGATGTCCCATGAGCTAAAAAATAAACCCTAATCAGAGATGTAAATGAAGTGCGCCCGAATAAGGATAGGCGAGTCAGTAAAGAAAATCACCTGGAGTGGGAGAAGGAAAAGAAGATGGAGAAGACGGCTGAGAGGCGCCGTCTCGATCTCTCCCCATGGTAGCTGGAGCCGGTGGCTCGACATGTGGCTGAGAATGAACGCCAACTACTCGTGGACGAGGGACCGAGAACCCGGGCTCCGCGTGGTCATACTCATAAGCCAGCTCTGAATCAAAGGAGAATTGGTCGAAATGAGATGAAGCTTATCGAAAAGAAATAACCTAAAGGGTGATGAAGCATACCTGTGAGAACGGTCCTAACAGGAGCGTGAGAAAACCGGCTGTCTAAACCCTGAAAGTCGACAAGCTCTGCAGCAATGGCCGGGAAAGGGCTGCGATCACGCGAAACGGTGCCATCTAATAGGGGCTGGCCATCTCGCGGACATGTACTCCGGACGACCACCGGAGGAGTATACGACTGGTAAGAGCGAATGGTCTCATAATACCACTGCTGATAACGCCTCGTGAAGGTGGAAGTCCTAGAGGTGGATACCATCTGATAGCGAGTGCCCGTGCCTAGTCGGAAGAGGTGAGTGTAGCACCATCCGATGCCCTCCAAATCAGCCGCCAATGATGTAGAGCGGAGAAGAGGCGCTAGAATATCCTGATCCAAGCCAAACTGATGTGCGCATCGATGTGGCGAATAGGGCTCGATGAACATATGATCGCCCAATCTGAGAGGAAGAAAGCCCTGACGAATACTGATCAGGTACTCCAAATCGATAAGCCTGGCTCGAATGCTAGAAGAGTCAGAAGAGGGGACCCTGCTGTCAATCACCATCCTGTCAGCAACCCTAGATGTCCCACGGGCCACTGATCTGTCTCGAGAGAAGCGCAGATGGTCTCGGCTCCTGAAAAATCTATACCGAGCAGCCTCTGGAGTCAATGAAGCTGGCTGCACCCCAGCTAAGTCACTCAATGAAGGCAGACGATCTCGTAGCGTGACCGCCATGCTGGGATCATATGAACCAGACCAATGTAAATGGAGCCATCCGCTAATCAGATGCCACGGGATCAGCTCCTGGCACTGTGAAGGACTACGAGATGAAGTCAGACCGCGGAGGCACCTATAAATGTTGGCCAGTACAGGCACGGCCAAAGAAATCCTGTCGCCACGCGCGATCAGGCTCGCCATGATGAACACCGAAGGCCGAATGGTGTATGCGGGGGAGCTAGGTAATAAGAAATAGCAAATCCACCAAGAGATGAAAGCTGTCAAATAAGTCTCCCGATCCACGTCATGTGAACACAGGGTATCCTGAGATGGGATAGGGCCGTCATGATGAATCTCGAGCCGACCTGTACCAAATGGATCTCTGGTGGAAGCCAGACCTGTAGGGCGAGTGTGGACCCGATCGGTGAAATAGGCGATCCAATGTCTGAACGGAACTCCGGGATGCCCCCTCCGTAGATGATAATAAATCTCATAAGTCCTCTGTAAAGAAGACGGGAATCGAGTGAAGTCTCCCGAGTCAGCGGGTGAGACCATGAACTCGTCATAAAAATGGCCGAAGATCGGCAGCCCAGTCAACTGCTGTATCTCTAGGAGGGTCGGAGTCAGCTCCCGATCGTCGATGAACAAAGTGTTGGTGGAATAGTTCCACCGCTCACAAAAGGCCCGTAGCCAGGGTGTGTCGATATGATAATGAAACATCGACAAGAAAACCGAGTCATATATCCCGGCTCGCCTGAGCAGAGTCCCCTCCCGCATGAGCACATACCGGGTCCACTCTAGCTGATATCCATGGCACTCTAAGGGAGTGATGAAGGGAGCAGTAGTCCACCTGTGAGCCTCCCCGTCGATAATCTCCTTGCCCAGGAGATGTGTCAAAGGAGCTGTGGAAGCAACGCCTAAGGGCTGAAGGGGCATGATGTCATGAGGCTGATCATCCCTGAAGAATAAACCGCCGCCTCGCGGGTAGACAGGAGTCGCTCGGATGGCTGAGATGAGAGGAGTCCAATCGCTAGGATCCTCGTAGAAAGAATGATAATGACTCAAGGGGCGACGCGGAATGGCGTCATGAGATAAAACTACAATACCCGAAGAAGAGAAGACGTCATGAGAAATGAAGTGATGAATAATAAGGAATAATGCACCAAGACAAGCCTTTCGAGCGTTCAAGACTCGTCTTGGTGGGTGGCTCTTTGTTTACCCTTGGAAAATATCAAGGGAGAATAGACAAATAAATGAAAATAAATCGATGATTAATAATGAATTATAAGAAAGGGGGAGAAGAGAGAGAGAGCAGTGGAAAGATGGCCCACTGATCAGGAGAGGTCGCTGCCTAACCCCGGAACAAATCCATTAGTCCCACAATGGAATGCTGGGCATGAAGTGAAGAGTATAAATACCCCGCTATTCTCTATCCACTCAGCATGAGTGACACCCAAGAAGATCGAGGGAGAGAGGAGACCTCTTGGGTGTCACCATGTGATTATATTTTCTCTGACAAGTGGGACCCACCTGGCAGTCCCTTGTAGATGAATCTAACAACATAGCCTATCTGATGAGTCACCCATGTGACCATTTTCACTGACAGGTGGACCCCACACCTCAGTGACCTATTGAAAGGAGTCAGGATTAAACCCTAGAAATCTGCCTTTGGAGCTAACCCTAGAAAGGAGCTGAAGCAGTATAATCCCTATGCTACATGAAATGATGTCAATGTCAAGCTAGCATTTTGATGCAACTAGTTATAAGAAATTCCAAATGTGATTTTGCTTTCAAGGCTGACCTGGTGCCAAAGCTGCGAGCAACCACCTAACCATGCTTTGATTTGTGTCAATTACTGATAAGTAGTCAGTTCTTTGACCAAGTCACCCTCATGTTAAGGGATTGAAAGTCAATTTCACAAGACTGATCAGGTGCCAAAGCTGGGAGCAACCACCTGATCAAGTCTAGATTTGTATTAATTGCTGATAAGTAGTCAGCATTTGATCAAATCAAGCCCTAATGAATATCAATATAAGTCTAATTGGTATTTAGTTAGGGTGGTTTCTGCAAGAGGAAGGTAATTGGCAGAGACATTGAGCTACAATTGAGATCAGGGATTAATTCATAAGGAATAATAGGGTTTTATGAATAAAAGAATTTTTAATTCAGAGAGGCAAGGGCAAAAATGGAATTAAAAATTACAGGGATGATCATCATGATTTTAGAGAATTTTGGTGAAAATTTCATGATTTTTGGATGAAGGGATCTATTAAAATTAATTGGAGAAAGAAAATCAGATAAATCCAAAGGTCAGGATTTGATCAAGGGCTTTTATGGGTGTAACTTGGAGCTGAAGAACTATCTGTGTGCAAATGGGAGATGCTAAGCACATAAGGGATAAGTTGGCGCTGGAGGTGTTTTTAAAAAGGAGCAAACATTTGCATGAGCCCAGCGCACTTTATTTGTGTCTCATTAAACCCGACAAGTGGGGCCTGTTCATGTGCGCCGAGTTCACCCAAAAGCGGCCGCTTCCCATCTCTTACTCTTTCGCTGCTGCTGGGACCCACAGGGCAGAACTCTCTTCCATTCTTCTCTGCCGCGATTTCTTCTTCTTTAACTCGATTGTTCAACAGAAGAAACGATTGAAAATGGAAATTGCTCAATCGGTGACGAAAATTTGTGAACTTTATATCGTTGGAAAGCCCTTGATGGAGAGAATGTGATGAAGCAACTCTCATCCTATTTGGTACATCACACGTCACTCGCATCCAAAGTGAAATTAGCTCGGCCAAAATTCAATTGAGGCAATTTAAAGCTTAATCACTCGAATTAATGGCTCATAAGGCATCTCTGGGCCTCCACGACACTGTCTAGACCTTTAAACCTAAGCCTCAACATCTCTAGACCTGATATTCACCAACATGCCAACCGGCCATGAAGTGGAATGCCCAAAGTCAATGTCAGATTGAGCAAATGGCCAGACAGGTGAGTTGAACTTATCCCTGGGGCTAGTGTGATGCTAATAATTCTTGCAATTGAGAGAATATATCAAGAGATAAGGGAAATTGATCCAAAATTTTAAATCGGGTTTTGGATGAAAATAGGGGTCTAGGATGCTTAATTGGATCTTTCTGTCATCCAAACCCATTAAGAGGAGTGCTGAGGTGATGTATGGATGACTAGAAGGCTCTAGAAAATCCCAGAGGGAGGAGATTACATAGATAGTAGTTGGATGGCAAGATTGTAAATTCAACCAAAGTATAACAAACTGAGAACTGCCAATGCTTTCGGTTGAGATAAGTTGATAACTACTTGAGAGTGGTTCAGTAGACCACAATAGGCGCCAGAGGAGAATGATTGAACCATAAATTGAAAGACCAAGTGTAAATCAGCAAAAGGAATCCTAGAAGATTAAGGAAGCTATTAAACTACCAATTCAATCTTCAAACTGCTCCCTTCAACAAACACAATTGCATCCCAATCGTAGAATGAAATGAGGTGGAGGGCCAAGATTAATCCAGATTGGCAATCCAGGTGGAAGATGATCAGCCAATCAGAATTGATTAAGTAGAGGATTAGAAACCTATATAAACCTAAGGATCAATAGAAGAGAGGAGGCAGCATCTACTGGCAATCAGAAACAGAAAAATCAAGAAGAGCTGAGACTGAGAAGTTTAATAGAAATTACCAGTAAAGAGAGGAGAGAGATTCTTGCTGCAACCACGAATTTGACACTATCAAAGACAGATTGAATCTTGTGAATTGAGAGTACATAAGCTGCATTACAAGAGAGGTTTGCAGAATCAAGGATATTATTCAATTTCTTTTACTGCTTGAACTCTGATTTCTTCTCTTTGTCTTTTCTTTCTTCTTAATTGAAGGTTTGATGCACATATCTTGTGAGCCACTGGCCCAGGGATACCTGGTGAGCCTTTAGGCCGAGATAAATGTGACATCAACCAAGGAGTGTTGTTGAAAGTTATGAATTTGAGTTGATCTTTGAATTTTATTTCAGTTTTCCTTACTAATCATACTTATCCCTTTGAGCTATATTGTTTGAACATTGATTAGGGGTTAATAAGAGTTTCTTAGCATGTCTTGTGAGCCACTGGCCCAGATATAACTGGTGAGCCTTTAGGCCGAGGCAAATGCGAGTAAAAAGAACAGATTATTGAACATCTGTTGAGATCCATCATCAATTACAATCTAATTTCAAGAATTCAGATAAAGGGCGGTGAATTGGCAATATCAGCAAGCATATATCACATTACAAGTTAAGAATCTAGTGTTAATATGGATTTATTTCATCAATTCATCGACATATGAGTATCTGGTAGCAAACCGGTACCAAGGTGAGCATCGGTACAGGTGGTGCAGTACTTCTACCGCATCGATCTTCAATCTAGCATTACCAAAGGAATTAGGGTATCAAGGCGATGCTAAACCCGTCGTCTGATCTGCTATTGGCTTCTCCGATCGCCGGAACACCCTCTGCGCGTGAATCTCAAAGCGCGATGAAGAAAAGAATCGAAGAGATCATCTGGCGCGACTATTAAAGTGCTCACAAATCTTGAAGTTCATCGGTGCGTGTGATCTGTCCAGAGTTTAAAGGGAGAGAAGATCTGGGCCTTAGATTCATTAAACACATATCTTAACTAAATCTAACAGCTCAAATACATCTAGACTTTTAAATAAAATTCTGCACTAATCTTGGTATAATCTGATGGCCCATATTAAATAATAGAGATAATAGAATTTGAATCGGCCCATCCGTGTATTGAGCCCAGTTCACAGGAAATTAACAGAATTTAAAACTTGGCCCAATCTAATAAGCCCAATAGTTAATTAATAACAGAATAAAAAAATAAATAGTAAATAAATGATTTGAAAATGTTCCTAAACTCTAAATTGACTCAAATTTGTTTCTAAAATTTTCTTATTTTTCATAATATTTTTCTATACAATAATATTCCAGTTTTAAAAATATAATCATGAAAAAACAATTTAAAAGCAAAAGACATTACATATATTGATATAGTTGACCTAGCTTTGACTTGTCATTTTAAAAACTATAAAAATTCCAAAAATACAAATAAAAATCATAAATAATAACTAGATATATTTTACTGATTTTTCAAGTGATTTTCCATGAAATAATAATGATGATGGTAATATACTATAATAAATAGTGAGATTAGCCATATTCTTTGATAAATAAAAAAATAATAATAATAGTAATAGATATTATATTGATATTTTCTGTAAAAAGAATAATAAAAATAAATAGCACAAAATATACAAAATATACTACCATGGTAATAAATAGTAAAATACATTTTCCTTTATAATAAAGAATGATAATATAGTTTTATAATATGAATTGTATTTCTTTTGTTATTTCTATACAAATATACAATAAAATACTTTTAATGAATAAAATATAATAAAAATAATAGTTGTAATAAAAACATAATGAATCTCATCTCTTATGGCTATTTTCTACTAATAAAAATCTTATACTTTTCTATAGATAATAAATAAAATAATAAAAATAGATATAATGAATAGTATAAGAAATAGAATAGAATATTCATAATGATTTTTTTTAGATAAAAAAATAATAATAATAAAAAATAATAATAGTAAAATAGTATAGCTAACCATCTTTTGATTTTGTAAATAATTCTTACATAATGAATAGTATTTCAATATAATAGAATATAATAATAGAATTCTATTACTTTAGCTATTATAAACATTTTTAAAATACAAATAAAGGATCATAGCCATTTTATTTTCTATTATTTTTGTAAGTGATTTTCTACAGAATAAGTAGAGTTTAGAAATAATAAAAATAAAATTTTACTTCTTTAGCTATTATAAAAATCCCAAAAATATAAATGAAACTCTAATTAATAGCTATCCCTTTTCCTATTATTTTTGTAAATAATTTTCTACATAGAATAAATAGAGTTTAAGAAATAAAAATATATAATAATAGTAATAAGAATATAATAATAATAATAATAATAATAAATGCATCTTCATAATAAAATAATAATGGAAGATATTATATAATAGACTTTGTGCATTTTAGAAATGAATAAACATGCTCACATAAGGAGTGTAGAGCTACGTAAGAATATTTGCACACATGATATAACATTTAGAATAATTAGTCAAGACGAGAACACCTTGACGCAGGATGATTAAGGCTTCGAGTAGCAATATGAAGAAGATACGTCAAGACAAGAACATCTTGACGTGAGATGATTAAGGCTTTAATAGCAATACAAGAAGATACGTCGAGACAAGAACATCTTGATGCTTAATGAAGAATAACAAGATACGTTGAGACAAGAACATCTTGACGTGAGATGAATAAGGCTTTGATAGCAACATGAAGGAACATGTCGAGACAAGAACATCTTGACACTTGATGAAGAATAACCAGAGCTACGATACTAACATGGAGATACATGTCGACTCTGAAGAAGAAGAACATTACGATGTCCTAGAGAGGTGACATCTTAATGACTCGCTGCCATGAGCAAGTAACTCATGATTGAATACGCTCACACAAGGGGTGTAGGACAACATAGTAATTTTGCACAAGTAATGCAACACGTAGAATGATTAGTTGAGACAAGAACATCTCGACGCTCGCTGAAGAATGACCAAAGCTACGACATCAGCATGGAGAGATATGTCGACTTTGAAGAAGAAGAACATTACGATGTCCGAGCGAAGTGACATCTTAATGACTCGGTGTCATGAACAAGTAATTCATGACCATTTGAGCTGGCAAGACTGAACTCATCCGTCGATAAGTTCGTCTCCTGGTTCATTTCCCGAGACTGTGAGATTGAATCGGTCTGTAGGTAGATTCATCCACAAAACAGTGAATGTAAACCGTTCTGTAGGTAGGTTCCTTCACTAACACATGCCTCAATGTTGAACTGGCTCAGCGCTTCAGATTTGACATTGTGTGCAATTGTGTTTCCTAGGTTTATGAATCGGCTTAGTGCTTCGAATTCATGATCTAGAAGATCAGTGAGAAGAAACACGTGGGCCATATCCACCCTTCTCCTGATTCACCAACCTCAAGATCAACCGGCTCAGCGCTTCGAGTTGTATTTTGTGTGATTGGTTGTTGACTAGTTAAGATTGAACCGATCTGTTTGTAGGTTTATCTTCTAGATCAACGGAGGTCGAGTCGGTCTGTATGTAGACTCACCTCAAGCCCCTATGAAGAGATTAACCTGGTCTGTTGGTAAGGTTACATCTCGAGGTGGCATGGACTGAACCGATCTGTTTGTAGGTTCGTCCCCATAAGACAAAACCGATCTGTTTGTAGGTTTGTCTTCCATAGATTGAACCGATCTGTTTGTAGGTTCATCTTCCGTAGTCCCTTTTTATAAACCTAGACGACCACTTGACCATCTTTTAACTATACTATTTGCTTCTCTCTTTCAAAGATCCAGAGGTGCCTCGAGGTTCGTAGCCCAGGGTAATTAACGGTGGGGGCTTGCGCCCACCAGAATCTACAAGAACTCACAATCACTAAAAACCCCCTGAATGTGCATCCAAATATCTCTAAACGGCAGAATCAGCCGACACCCAGCAGATGCACGCTCGGGAGGGATCTCCGTGTCCTTCTTCCGCAGAACCCATCGCCCGGCGGCGGTGCGGCGGCGCGCGAAAAAGGGTCGCACAGTATCTTACTTATGTCTTTTGATAAATTAGTGTCCTATGATATTCATATCGAAGTGTTAATTTGACAATCTCATTATAGACATAGTTAGGAGTGATTATATTAATTCGCAAGAAATTATGTGTAGTTTTGATGCAAAAAAAATATTGAAAATCTTAAACAACGGTTTCTCATGCATCATACTTATATTTTGTGCAAAATTAGTGTCATAGAATACTCATAGCTAAGTTTTAATTGGACAATCATATAATAGGTATAATTAGGAGTAATTATATTAATTTTCATGAAATTCTATGTTGTTTTGCCGCCAACAATTTTCAAAAACTCAAACAACTTGTTTAAACAACTGTATTTAATGCATCTTATTCATGTTTGGTGCAAAATTTGTTTCGTACAATGTTCATATCGAAGTGTTAATTAGATAATCTTCTAACAGGTATAATTAGGAGCAATTATATTAATTTTCAAGAAATTATGTGTAGTTATGAGTTAAAAAATATTAAATATCTTAAACGACTTGTTTAAGCAGCAGTTTGTAATATATCTTACTTATGTTTTATGAAAAATTAGTGTCGTAGGATATTCATATCGAAGTGTTAATTCGACGATCTTATAATAGGCATAATTAGGAGTAATTATATTAATTTACATAAAATTACTTGTACTTATGCGGCCAATTTTTTTGAAGAACAGAAACAATTTGTTCGAAAAGATGTTTTTAATGCATCCTACTTATGTCCTGCGTACAATTAGTGTCGTAGAATGTTCATATTGAAGTGTTAATTAGATAATATTTTAATAGGCATAATTTGGAGTGATTATATTATTTTTTATTAAATTATGTGTAGTTATGGGGCCAAAACTTTGATATACTCAAATAACTTTTTTAAATAGCTTTTGTAATGGATCTTACTTATGTTTTTTTTTGAGAGAATAGTGTCGTAGAATTTTCATATCGAAGTTTTAACTGAACAATCTTGAAATAGGCCTAATTAGGAGTAATTATATTAATTTGCACGAAATTATATTTATTTATGGGGCCAATTGTTTCTAAAAAGTCAAACAACTTGTTTAAACAGCAGTTTTTAATGCATCTTACTTAAGCTTTGTGCCAAATTAGCATCATAGAATATTCATATCACAGTTTTAATTAGATATTCTTATAGTAGGCACAATTAGGAGTAATTATATTAATTTGCATGAAATTATACGCAGCTATGCGGTAAAAATCTTGAGAAACCCAACCAACTAGTTAAAAACTGCTGTTTTTAATACATCTTACTTATGTTTTGTGCAAACTTAGTGTCGTAGAATATTCATATCAAAGTATTAATTCGAGAATCCTCTAATAAGAACAATTAACAGTAAATATATTAATTTTTACGAAATTAGATGTAGTTATTAGACAATAAATTTTGAAAATTCTTTAAATTTGAGGTAGTTATACCAATTAATCGATTAAGTTTCTTCTTAATTTTTTTTAATGTCAGTGATCTGCAATTAAATAAATACGAATTGGCATTATTTTTTTTTTATTTAGATGAACGAACCCTGAGAACACAGTCACATAAAATCTAAAGCGACAAAAATCAAAACCCCATTTCCTCTCCTATCACCATTGTCATCCCCCGTCTCCGTCTCTCCGGTGACTTCCCCTCCTGCTCCATAGAAGCTTCATCTCCCTATTTCTTTTCGACAACCAAAACCCCATTTTTCCTCTCACCGATGCCCCTCAATTGCTCTCTCCATTTCCCCATCCGCTGCCGAGTAACACCACGTTTCATGAAATACTTTTGTACCATTTATAAACACTAAGTATATACGGCGTCACTGTCCTTGTCAAATACCGTGATTTCAAAAATATAATTTACATGTGGGAAATTAAAAGCTTTCACACGAATTTCGAAAATTTTGTTTCATTACACTGGACTCTTTATTACTATTTTTAATTATATTATTTCATTTTTTTATTCTGATTTAATTTGGCTTCAGATATCAAATTTAATTCTTATGGTTATGGTACCATAGATTCACGGCCACAAACGTAAGAGCAAAACTAATCCCCCTAAAGACAAATCAAATGAGATAGAAACTCTGTGGTCAATATTCTTCACCACTTTCAGTCCCTTTTTGGAGGTGTCATTCATGTATATAATGGTTCTGAAGTCCGAAAAGGGAACATTTATATGGCAAATATTTGATATATTTTTGTGGATCGACCTTCAATTATAATCAATCAAACATTGTTGGCAACGATAGCACCAAGGTAATCGTGAAACTAATGTGAACATCCCACCAGAATTCAATTCTGTTAATACATATGAACATAGTTTTTGAAACGTAAAATATATCATGTATTGTTCTATTTTGTATCGTAGCATATATTATATATCGTATCGTATCGTTAAGATACGTTAAGCTAACAAATAAGCTATGCAATATGAAATATGTTAAAAGAATAAACCATATAATTAAACTAGAAATGAAAGAATAAATATGTAATTAATAAGTTTAAACAAATAAGCTATGTAATATGGTGAAAACCGAAGGTGGGACAGGAAATCGAATTGGGAATGTCACCAGCGGAGAGAATGAAAAACTCACCCTTTGCGCGAGACAATTAGGAGAAACAAAGGGGAAATGATCTGACGCGAGCGCGAGTGGTGAGAATTCAAACTTCTTTGACGCGAGCACGGGAGAAGCTACTTCAGTGGGCAGAGTCTTTTTTTTGTCAATTCGAAGAAGATCTGATCTAATCCGTCCGATCAAATCGGACAAACCAGATTAAAAGCGCCGTAGGGACCGCACCAATTCAATTCCTCAGAGGATGCACTTCCGCTGTTGTCTTATCTGGGGTGAATTATTGAGGATCATTTCTTTTCTCAATTGTTAAATTCATAAACCTAAATTATAAGCCTTGGTTAATTGTTTATCAATTGTGGTTACAAAGGTTCTAGTGAATAGAGGGAAAATAGAATAGATTATTATAATTTTACAATGTGTTCGTGTGTTCGTATCACGTTGTGTGTTGTTTTGTAATTTTGGTAAGATTTAAAAGGTCTGGAGATTATTTGTTCTAAAAGTGCTATTCAATCAAATGGGTTATGAAATCATTACAACCTCAATTAAATTAAGAAATGTGTACAATATGGTTAAATAGTTTAGCCCCCCACCCCATCCCATCCCACCCAAAACAAAATAAAAGAAGCCTTTCAGATTGTGCATGAAAATATTTCTTGAAATTAAAAAAAGCAATATTTTTTGTTTTACTTTAACACAACAGGAGGGACTTATCGAGCAGCTTTGTATTTTAAAGATGTCAATGTACAAACTACAAAGTAATAGTATCAGGTGTTATAATGCAAAGTAATGGTCAAGGTGAGAAATAAGTTTTGGAAATTTTTTGTGTATTTTTTTGGGAAAAGCATTATTCTGTATAAGATGTTGAAATTATGGATTGTTGATGATTTGTAAGTTTATAAATTAAAAGACGATGTAAATTCTCAGCTATTATTGACTGATAGATAATATTTTTGGTGGTGTTTATTAAAAAAAATTATTATGAATTGATTTGGGAATTGCAAGAACCTAAAAATTGATGGATATATTAAAAGTAAATGGATAACAAATAGAATCGTGAACAAATGGATGGTCCATTAATATTGATAATTGTGTGCATAACAGTTGCTTGCGTAAACTCAGCGTAGTGGTGGAGATTTTATGGTGCCAAAGATTTCTAAGTGGGGCCCACAATAAATGAATTGTGTGCGTCATTGTATGCTAACAAAGTATATATACGCACACAAAACTTGTTTGCGTCGACGCACACGCGAGTGATATATATTTGCGTGGAGGTCTAAGTCGTGCGTAGGTTGGCGTCCGTAGTTACACGGGATTAATCGGTCACGTGGGATTACGCACGCTTTTTTACACATGCCCATAGAAAAAATTCTAGTAGCGACGTTTGTACCACCGAACATATATTAGGAATTTGGGACCAATTTGTTTAGACCATGGTTTTGTAGAAAATGACATACTCATGATATATTTACTTCAATTTCCTCTAAAAATTGTACAGATGTACTTTGAATTATATTGATCTTATTACGTATAGTATTATTATTTATTATTCTTCATCTTTTGTTTCAAAATTTTGTTTTATTTAAATAAGCTGCCACTCAATATCCAATGTTTGAACAAAAGATGAAGAATAAAAAATAATAATACTATACGTAATAAGATCAATATAATTCAAAGTACATCTGTACAATTTTTAGAGGAAATTGAAGTAAATATATCATGAGTAGCCAGTGTGTCATTTTCTACAAAACCTGTCTAAACAAATTGGTCCCAAATTTCCAATAATTTATATGTTCGGTCGTACAAACGTCGCTACTCCCAGTCCCAGCACAATAAACGTGTGTGCAGGAATCTTTGAATATTATTGGTGTATTTCGATTCTTGGTTGGAAATATATCGTTATTTGCAAGCTGATTACATGCATGGCCGTGGCCTTATATAAAGAGCAGGGCATCCTCATGTTTCGTTCAAAGCTGAAACCAAGAATATACGTATATTTCTGGTACTCTTACCCAGTTACCCCTGCCATGAGAGAGATGGAGAATCCCAGTGCCAATGCCAAAGTAAATAAGCCGGGGAACAAGACAGCGGATTACGACCCCTCGATATGGAGTGACTTCTTCATAAATTACTCCCCTCCCTCGACTGATGTATGGATTTATACTGTTCTTAATTTGTCTAAAACTCTAGATAGATCAAATTTCGACCTATATTAATTGCACAACAATTTTTAGTACTTTTAGTGCATCCAAATATAGTGGATAAAAATAATAAGAAAAAATATAATGGTTCGTAATCCAAATTTTGTAAATGAGAACTTACATTTTTTAAAGCATTAGATACAACACTCTTATTTCTCGATCGACCTGATTTAAGGTATATACTGAACAAAGTTCACAATAGAAGCAGAGCAGAAAGAAAGACTGATGTTGTTCAATAATTGTTTATAGGGTTAATCTTCTAACGGAAGATTATCCCACTATACCATAAAAGGGTTTTTACAGCGGTTATTTCTCTCTGTTAGCAGCAGTTGTACAACCGCTGTTATTGGAAGCGCTACAAAGTTTAATAGTGGTTTTGTTGAAAACCATTAACAGCGGTTCATATGGAAAAATTATTGCAAAATCATGTTAACAGCGGTTCTTATGGGAAAACCGCTGCAAAACGTTGTTTACAGCATGTAGTTAAAAATCGTTGTAAACATGGTTTTGTAGTGGTTTTTCCATAAGAACCGCTGTTAATTTTTTTTTTGATATTTTTTTTATTTTTATGACTAGCTCATATATGCTAGCCATATATAATATTTTCATCACATGCATTTTCATAAAATATAATAATAACTGCATTTAAGTACTAATTAATTTATCTAACATATATGCATAATATAATAACATTTAAGTACTAATTAACTACATCTAATTAAGTACTAATTAACTACAACAAAATATAATAAATATTAAAACTAAATGATAAAAAATAAAAAAATAAAGAAAACAGCGGTGCGGCAAGGTAGCGGCGGCACAGCGACGCGACGAGGCAGCAGCAAAAAATGCTCAAATTCAGAGCTCCTTTAATGGTGGCGGCTACTGGTTGGGAGAGAGAGAGAGAGAGTCTGTATCTAGAGCAGCATCACTTATTAGCAATTTTACAGTGATTTTTAACTAAAAATCGCATAAAAATCGCTGTAAATGGTGCGCTGTAAAAGGGGTCTTTTGACGTAGTGTCCATATTTGGTCATTGAACTTTTATTATCCATTTTTAGTCACTGAATTTTGATATTTATTCATATTTGGTCATTCCCATAAATTTTTTTCATTAAAAAAATAACTGCAATGAAATTATATTTGTTGGATAAATGAAATGAAATAATATTTATTTTTATTAGTTTTTTAATTATTTTTAAATGAAAAAACTAATGAGAGTGATCAAATATGGATAAACATCAAAGTTCAGTGACTATAAAAAATAAATAAAAATTTAATGATCAAATATGAATAAACATTGTAGTTCAGTGGCATGTCAGAAAATTAACCCTTGTTTATATAGGAATCTGAAGAATGGGTCATGGAAAAGGCTGATGAGCTGAGGGAAACAATCAGAGCGATGATCAATGCTGCCACTGATGCGACTCAAATAATGAATTTGATCGATTCTATTCAGCGCCTGGGGATTGATTATCATTTCCAAAGTGAGATTGATGATAAATTACAATGCCTCCAAGAAATAAAATTTGAAAGCAATGATCTTCATCAAGTGGCATTACGTTTTAGACTGCTAAGACAGCATGGCTGCTACGTGTCTCCAGGTACATATATTGTATATATGACTTATTTGATCAACAAATAACCACTTCATCAGCGTGATAATAATACTTGATTGGCTAGTTATCTAATTTAATATCGATATATGCACAGAATTTTATATAAATAATCAATCTAGCTATAAGTCATTAATCATTGTAGATGCATATGTAAAATTAATTAATTGCAGTAGATGAATTCGGCAAGTTCAAAGATGATATGGGAAAATTTAAGACAACATTAATTGAAGACACGAAGGGATTGTTAAGTTTATATAACGCGGCTCATCTCTTAATCCCAAACGAAAGCATCCTAGAAGAGGCTATAAAATTTACCAGAGAAAATCTCCAGAAAAAGGTTCACAACTTGAAATCTCCTTTGGCCAAACAAGTTGTGCGTGCTCTCAAGAGCCCTCTGCCTAGGTTCATGAAGAGACTTGAGGCAAGATTATACATTGATGAATATGAAGAGCAAGCGGCCTCAAATGGTAACATATTGAAATTAGCCAAGTTGGATTTCAATTTTGTGCAAAGAGAACACTGCAAAGAATTGACGGCCCTTTCTTTGTAAGTTCCACTACATATTTTATTCTTTCTATATATGTACTCTTCCGTTAATAAATACAGTTTACACTTAATTTATAGCTATACAAATAAAAAAAATGCATCATGATGGTAACATTAAAAATATATTGCACTAATTGGCTTAATTCCCTTGATCTATCTGTGACGGTACACCAATGGGTTTTAACTTGCGAATATAATATTTAATTTCATTTTCATTTTGTCATGAGAGGAAAAATTATAGTTTGATTAAAAAAATGTAGTTGTTATTTTTGTCAACAGTAAATCGGTCCTATCAAATTAATAGAGGTATGATTAATTTTTTAACTGCTTAGGAATTTATCATGCATGCTATCTCACATAAACTGAGCGAGTTACTTTTTATCAATTTAGATCCCAACCCTTTATAATTTTTTGTAGTGTGGGTTTCTGCAATGTGAAAAATGCTATGGCAGTAGGTTAATTTTATATCATTGGTTAAATTGTATGTAGGTGGTGGAAGGACTTAAATCTTAGAGAGAAATTGCACTGTTGTCGGAATCGCATAGTTGAATGTTATTTCTGGATATTAGGAGTGTACTTTGAACCATGTTACTCTCGTGCGCGCATCATTACCACAAAATGTATTGTTCTTCTGACCGTTTTGGATGATATATTTGATATTTGTGGCACTTTGGATGAATGTCGTCTTCTTAATCTTGCTATCCAGAGGTATCTCTCTCTTTCCATCGCACACTTTTTTCCTTCTCTAATCAATCAATATTAAGTCATGTATCAATTTCCCCTGCTACTTTAACAAACAACCCAAAACGCAGATGTCACTATTTTATAGGTTTGGAGGGACAGAGAAAAAAAATTATTAAAAAAAAATACTTGCAATTAACACGTCTTAATATAATTTCTGTGCAGGTGGGACGTAGGTGCCGTTGACATGCTGCCTGAGTACCTAAAAGGATATTATCTCAAGATACTAAACACTGCGCAGGAAGTTGATAGTGAATTACAGCCTAGCGAGAAGTATCGCATTTCATTCTTTCAAAATGCCGTAAGTTCCTCTTAATTTTGAAATTTCATTTTTCTCATATCAGATTAGTACAAGCTATATAATTACTACTGCTTGTAAACAAAATAGCAATGTATGTGTGGTGTGGCTAATTTATCAGAATAAAGTACACTATATTTTCGGATCGCAGTTCAAAATAATGTCGGAAGCTTATCTACAAGAAACAGAGTGGTACGCACAAGACTACTGCCCAGAAGTCGATGTCCGTAAAGAGCATTCGGTAATAAAATCTTCAGGATATCCTGTGCTCTGTTTCGTCTCATTTGTTGGCATGGGAAAGGTTGCTACAAAAGAGGCATTCGATTGGGTTGCGAGTATCCCAAAAGTTGTCAGGGCTACTGCTGAAATTGCAAGATTTACTGATGATATCCTTGGCTACGAGGTTAGATAAAACTCCCTTTCGACAAAATTAAGTTAAGATTTCAGTTATATCCTGTTCCAGATTTTCATGGTCTCAGACGTAATTTTATGAACAGAAAGGATCAGCACTATTCCTCAGTAATATGTCTCAAGCCTTATTTTATTTGACAAAAATGCCTGTCGAAATACACATAGAACTTTTGTGATCAATAATGGAATCACATACTCATGCAGCGCGAGCACAAGATTGGGCAGGTTGCAAGCACATTTGACTGCTACATGAAGCAGTATAATGCAACAAAGGAGGAAACAACAACAAGGTTTGTTTAATATGCTCACTTTAATCTGTTACACCCTTCTCTATAGTACAAATATATAGAAATGCTAAACCAAATCAACAATCTGGTAAAATTTTTTGACAGATTTTATTCATGGATTGAAGATGCTTGGAAGATAATGAACCAAGAGTGCCTGAAACCAACTGAGGTATCATGGACACTGCTAGAACGAATTGTTAACTTCGCCAAAATGATGCAAACCTTGTACACTCATTGTGATGATGGCTACAATAAGTGTGAGAACGTGAAAGAAGTCATTACAATGCTTTTCGTCGAGCCACTCTCTTTCTGAGAGGAAATACCAAGTTGGCATTTCCGTTGAATAAATATTAAATATTATTTTTAGTGGGTTATAAATTTAGAAGTTAGTGAAAAATAAAGGAGACTCTGAGAATTCAGCAGTTATAGAATTTTTGAGCTGATTGATGAGAGGATATGAAAGAACAAATGATGTCTGTTTTGACTGTATGACCTATGGATAGAAAGTTCTTGAAGTCTAGTTTTCAATGGTTCAAATATTAAGTCGTTTGGAGTTCCCTACGGAGGATTTATGACTGTTTTAGTGGACATAGGTCATCTGAAACAGCTGCTGTTTAGTATTCTATTTTTAATACGAATTTTCTAGATACTTCTATTGTCTTACATTATAAATAGAGTTGTAATGTTATTTGATATATAAAAAAGATACAAGAGTTTCTAATAGTAGGAAAACTTATTTTATCCATCTCTTCTCTTATCTCAAAGTGTGATATCCATCATTCTCTTTTAACAAAGTGGTATCAAAGTCACGTTTAGTCGATCAAGAAATACCTTTCATGGCGAAGAAAAAGAAAAAAAAAGATGTCAAAAAAAAGAAAAAATATGGTGAGTCTCGATATTTGTTTTAAAGAAAATTAAGTGTTAAGAGTGTTTTCTGAGTTTATTTTTAGCAAATAAGTTTTTTCTGTGTTGTTGGGAGCATTGAAAAAAAAATAGTGAAAAAAATTAAATCCCCTTATTTTGTTTTTTTTTGTGAGAAAAGAAAAAGTGTCGGAATAATGAAAAAATATAATGTGTTGATTTTTTGTTAGAAAAAAAAAGAAAAAAAAAAGAAGGAAAATTTGTCAATGATGAGAGCTATGTATCAAGCATCTAATGTTTTAAAATCGTGGTGAAGTCTTTGCCAGTGGTCTTCGAAGAATCAGTGAGTGAAACCGACGTGAGCAACGACTCATGATAGAATGTGCAATGAGTGTCAGGATAAGAGAACTAGCAACATCATGAGATTTTTTGCTGGATGTGTGTAAAGACCATGATAAGATGTGGTGTGGAGCCACTTAAAAAAATATGGTGTGGAGTCGCGATGTGGGTGTGAATCTCATATATATATGACCTGAAGAGTCAGGCAATTGGATGACATACGAGATGAAACCACGACTGATTTTTCGGATTTTCTAGCTGAATGAATCGAGAACAAGCCGTCAATGGATGACGTCGCTATTCGCTACGAGTTATGAAGAAGTGCAATGATGATTAGCATGATGGATGGTATAAGCATTTAAGTTTATGGGAGAATTTTGTTGAATAAACATTAAATGTTATTTTTAGTGGGTTTTAAATTTAGAAGTTACTTGAAAATAAAGGAGACTCTTAGAATTCAGCAGTTGCAGGTGGAAAGCTCTGAGAGTATATGAAAGAGCAAACGATATCCATTTTGGTTGTATGACCTATGGATGAAAAGCTCTTAAAATCTAGTTTCCAATGGTTCAAATACCAAGTCATTTAGAATTCCCTACATAGCGTTATAACTGTTTTAGTGGACAGAGGTCAGCTGAAACAGTTGTTGTTTAGTATTTCGTTTTTAATACGAATTTTTTAGATTATTCTATTATCTTACCCTATAAATAGAGTTGTAATTTTTTTTCATATATAAGAAAAATACAAGAATTTCGAATAGTAGGAAAGCTTATTTTATTCATCTCTTATCTTATCTCAAAGTGTGATATTTACCATTCTCTTTTAACAAAGTGGTATCAAAGTCAGGTTCAGTCGATCAAGAAAGATCTTCCATGGGGAAGAAAAAGAAAAAAAAGAAAAAAATAGATGTCGAAAAAAAAGAAAAAATATGGTGAGTCTTGATGTTTGTTTTAAAGAAAATTAAGTATTAAGAGTGTTTTCTGAGTTTATTTTAGCTTATAAGTTTTTTCTGTGTTGTTAGGAGCATTAAAAAAAATAAAAAATGAGTGAAAAAATTGAATCCCCTTATTTTATTTTTTTGTGAGAAAAGAAAAAGTGTCGGAATAATGAAAAAATATCATGTGTTGATTTTTTATTAG